>ML809169.1:21023-78282 GCA_009831015.1 Picea engelmannii
AGAGAGTAAATCAAGTCATGGAAGACATGCTCAGGATGTATGTCATGGATAATCAAACCCAGTGGGAGAAGTACCTACCTTTGGTAGAGTTTGCCTACAATAACAATTTTCATAGCTCCATCAGAATGCCACCCTATGAAGCTCTGTATGGAAGACCATGCAGAACACCATTGGGTTGGGATAGACTAGAAGACCGAGTAATAGTTGGGACAGAATTGATTCAAGAGATGGAGGAACAGGTGATTCATATTAGGCAGAGACTAAAGGAAGCACAGGATAGGAAGAAAAGTTATGCTGATGCACACATGACCGACTAAAGTTATGAAGTGGGAGACCAGGTTTTCATTTTTATCAGGCCTAATAAGAGTACCATATGATTAGGGAAGGGGACAAAGTTGTCACCTCGATTTATGGGATCGTTCAGAATCCAAGAGAAAATTGGACCCATTGCCTATTGTCTCATACCGCCACCCCACTTGCATAAAACTCATAATGTATTTCATGTATTTGTTTTACGTCATTATGTTGCTGATGAATCACATAAACTAAATTGGAAGGAATTGAAAGTTTTGAATGTGGGAACTCTCATGGTAGAACCATTACGCATATTGGACTGTAGAGTTCGACAGCTCAGGAACCATCTGGTAGACCAAGTTAAGGTCCAGTGGGACAAGTATAGTCCAGGATTTTCTACTTGAGAAGACGTCGAGACACTATGACGAGACTATCCCTCACTTTTTTTACCACCTCAAGAATATTTTTCTCGAAGGTTGGGTGTATGTAACACCACCTTTTTCCCTAGACAGCCCAGATAACCTGAGGCCTACTTATATTATTTTCTATTCACAGTGGAACTATTAAATGATACACTTAAACTTTAAAATGTATGAACTTTTATGAATGTTTAAATGTTATTGATGATGATGTATATAATGTGTTCTGCTATGTGAATGTAAGTTTTATGAATGTTTAAATGTTATTGATGATGATGTATGTAATGTGATCTACTATGTGAATGTAAATTTTACGAATGTTTAAATGTTATTGATGATGATGTATATGATGTGACATATTGTGAGAATCTGAATTTTATGAATGTTTAAATGTTATTAGAATGATGTTGGATATGATGCAATCTATTTTGGTAAATGATATTCTTATGAATGGGTGTCAAAATTGAATTATGGGATATTATGAGATCTATTTCTAACTTGAAAACTTTGATGTTAAGTTGTTGGTACACAGATACCGAATTGAAATGATGATTACATGCAATTACATGATGATAATGTGTAGAAATGTATGAGTTTGTGTTACAAACTAATCTGCACGTTATGGGCTATGAAATAGCCAGGGAATAATGATGATGAAAGTGGATGTCATGACCACTAGCCAAGAAACATTATGGTATGAATATTTGTATATGAGATTATATTGGTTTGGATGCATTGCTATGATATGTGAACCAGTGCAGGATTTCAGGTGATGAGACTGCCCAAAACCAAATAAACGATGAAAAAATTCCCAGCAACACGATGCCACTATATATTCCATTGTAGGGTGTGGACCCTAGTTATGATTAGGAGGGGTGGAGGAATTTCCCACCGTGTATCCTCTGAAACCTAAAGTCATGGGAGAACGGTGTTAGCTCACGCTCCCCAAGACGTGTGATGATGACTGTCAATTGCCTGTTGGGGAAGCTTGGTCAAGATAGTGACACTTCCTCTTACGGGTTCTATTTAGAGTTAGGTCAATATAGTTAATGCTCCAAGATAGTCCAGCAGAGGAAGGATAGGAATGGATATGGAAGTAAGTTAGGGAGGAAGGATGAGTAGAAATGGTTGAGAGAGTATGGAGATTTGTCTGATGGTGGAATTTAATGTTTTCCCTTCTAAAAAGAAAATGTGTATATATGAATATTCATAACTACGTAACTAAACCAAAATTGTCTAAATAAAACTGTTGAATTGGATAATTGTAATTAAAGGATTTCACAAACATTTGATTGGTTTATTGTCTTTTATAAAAGACTAGTCTTGTTGATTGAATTGGATGCATACATAAATTACTAAAGGGTGATAGTTATTGATTATTAGTACATGCACAAGGCTTGTATGTACCGGCTACACATGCATTTCTTGTACATGCACACTAGTATGTATGAGTTTTCTTGACTTACTTACTAATAATGTCAGTTAATTGTTATGAATGTGTGAACCATGTTTCTTTTCCTTTGTACCATGAGATACCTTAACTTCGGGACGAAGTTTCTTGAAGGGTGGGTGTATGTAACAACCCTAATTAAATAGTTCATAGGGATTTTTAATTATAATTGATTTGATAATTTGATTGTCCTAATATGTTAGTTAAACAATAACTATTTCTCAATAATATTAACTAATTAATTATTATTAATTATTTGTTCATATCTATCAATGATTAATTAATTATTAATTGACTCATTAATTATTTGAGTAAAGAATTAAAAAGGGTTAATAATTTAATTTATTAAAGACTTACATATACAAGGGGGGGAAAGAAACATTAAATAAGGGGATAAGACATTAAATATAGGAATAAGGTAATAAAGGAAGAGATAAGATATTAATGAGGGGGAGGAGAGTCGGTGAAAGGGGGATATGATGGGGAGGATCATTCTTTTGGGAGGGAGGAAGCATTTTGAGGAGGAGGATATATTTTTGTGGGAGATTTTTCTATGGAGATCTCTGGTGTGAGGAGTTTGATATTGGGATTTTTAGTGAACCATTGCAGTGGCACCAGGTTGCTGGGGGTTTTGGGCATGGGGGCCAGGATTCCTTTCAGTTTCCTAGAGCTAGGGAGCCGGACAGGCTACTCCTAGTTGGCTGGGAGGTTAGTTAGTTTGGGAAGAGTTGGTCAGTGAATTAGGCTAGGCAAGGCAGCAAGGAAAGGACAGGCATATTGACGGGAATTAGCATCAGAAGCAGGTATTTTATTATGAATTGTTGAGTTATTTTCATGTTGTAGATAGATTTTAATTTCTACAGAATATTTATGCTATATGATGTGAATGAATAATTTACGTATGAGAAGGGAATTATATGTTAATTGTATTAAATTTTGTATTTAATTATGTATGGTCTCTACAAAACAACATGAAAACAACCAGAATCAAATGCTTGAGCTTTTGGATTTCCTCCATTCTTTTTTCAACCGTTTCACTTCCAATCTCCAAATTAATGGTGTAAAGAATATAATGTGGATGCTTTGTACTTATAGGAGACCTGCAAAAATACAAAATGGAAATATTTCCTTTCTTTTCTCAGTTAGACCAATTGAATCATATCCTTGTTCATTATTGCAGAGGATAAAGCTGAAAATTACAGAATAGTAATTGGAGATTTCTTAGAATAGTAATAAAAAATTTAGTAATTGTAGATTTCTGAGAATAGTAATATAGAATTTAGTAGTTGTAGATTTCTGAGAATAGGAAAATACATATGTTAGATTCATCTTTAGAATATTTTAGCCCATGTTAATTCTAAATGTTAGGAAACCCTGGGTTGCATTGTTTAGATTCCATTTCAGAGAAGTTGGTGTCATATTAATTACATATTTCAGATTCATGTTCAAAATATTTTATCTCTTTCCATAATTGCGCTAGAAGAAAATGAACAAATTTGTCTTCCAAATTGTTCATTCCATGAACTCTCTGTTTATATTTTATAGAATATAATAGAATTTTAATAAGACTTAGAAATTCTATATGAATTTTCTTACAACGATAGGATCAATGTAACGGATATTTTGTTGAAAATTTGCATTCGTCAAGCCACAATCATTAATTATTATGTAATTTAATATGTTCTTTGATAAGGCGACATAATTTAAGATGTTAATTGTTGTTGTTGTTTTTTCCCGTCCATGTCTATGACTGAATCTGACTCCCTTGTTTTATATTTCATGAGTCCATTTCTCGTGTTAATTTATAATATTTCAAACTAACATTCGATGGAATCGAGTACAAGTAACCCATGAGTCATTATATGCCAATCGTTTTGTTGGGATTCTGACTCGTTACATTCACGACAAACTGGAAATTTATGATCCGGACGGAGTGGGCAAAGTATTCGGGGATGCGAACTGGAAATTTGTGCTAAGTTTGGTGTTGAAGCTGAGCCAGTTTCATTTTTAATTGCATAAAAAATGGTGTTGGAGATATCTCTAATTTCTCCTAGTATTTTTAGATTTTACCTGATTACAAATATCTTTAATTTTTCTTGACTTTTTAGGTTTAAGATTTGTTTGAATGACACAACATTGGTAAAATGCTTATGTTCTTCAATGAAATAATTTCTTCTAAATCAATTTAGGTTAAGCCTTTAAATCAAATTTCATTTGGAGTAACAATATCATTGCAAAAAATGTACTTCATCATATAAAATAACTCATGATTCTCCTCAGCATTTTCTATGTAGGTTAATGTTTTACAATCTTGTTGCGAAGGTATGCATTCCTCCCATGCCCCTTCCCAAACCACATGGTATTTTACTCAATGTATGTAATAATTTGATGTGTCAAAGATTGTGTGTTCATATTATGCTAGGGACAACACACTATATTTCACAGAGTATAGATTTCCCAAGTTGGAAAAAAAGTATGATAAAACACGAGCCTACAAATCACTTTTATGTAAATTAGAAAACCATCGAATTCTTGAGACTTTTAAAATATTAAAATACAAAAATAACTACTATAATAACGGGAAATAAACCACATAATATTTAATCCATGTTGGCCCTTGACCAGGTTTTGTGGAAATGTTGGTCATGTTTGACCAATTTTGGGACTTCGACAGGCTGATCAAAGATGGAGCACTAGGTGAAGCGGAAATTGCGGGGTCTCGCCCCCTTTTGGCAAACTTTTTGGGTTTTGGGTTTATGTAATAGGTATGGGATGTCGGCCCGTGGGTTTACCCATTCTTAGGCCCCTTTTGTAATGTATAAATAGAAAGCTAGGTGATGTAAGTAGGAGAGTGTGGTGCTAAGTGTTATATTGTGTCGAGTGCAAGTGATGTAAGTAGTTGGATCTATGTGATTGAGTTAGCTTTCTGCATGCTATGTGTTGAGAATTTGTAAAGCTAAGTGCAAGTGGTTGTAAAGAGGCTTTGTGTTGTGACCTGATTTGGGGAAGATGGATCTGGCGAGGTGCGCGCAGATCTCCTTTCCTATGCAGAGTGGGTTTTGATGCTATGTGCATGTAAGGATATTGGCATAGGATAATAAAGAAGATGAAGAGTTGGTGGAGGTAGCCCCATGCAGGGGGTGAACCATGTATATCGTGTGTTATGGTTGCTTTATGCATTATGGTTGTTATTTGAGTTATGCTTAGTATAACAATATATGTTAGATGGATCTGATATAGTAGCTTAGTGCTTAGTAATGTGAATGAATACTAGATCGGATATATTTCTATATGCTTAGTGCTTGGATGTGTTAGATCTTGTTCAATATTGCGTTGTTCTGTACTTAGGGTTTTCTTCTGCGAAGTGGATAAGGGATAAATAATAATGAATGTTAACTGCTAAGTGCTCTGTTAAATATTGTAATCACAGATCTGTGTCCCAGCTAGGTTGTAGACACTTGAGTCTTGCAACCCCCCTGCCTCTACCTCGGGTGAGACTTCATTTGCTTCGCAGGTGTTTCTGAAAGGGTCGGTAGTTAGGGTTTTGTTGGTGCATTGTTGAAGTGTTGAACCCTGGGTATTCCCCTGTGCCAACAAATGGTTCCATTGCCTGGACCTGAAACTGTGATTGCTAGGAACTGAAGAAAAGAGAAAGTTTTGTGTGTAGATCTATTTCTTTAGTGTGTAGTATTCTACTTGATTTGCGAAGCTCTCTACCAAGAAAAAAAATCAGATCTGAAGAAAAGAGGTAAGATCTTAAAGCTTTGTGCTCTAATAAAGGTAAGATGAGTGAAAATTTTTGTTTCGAAAGAATGGATCCAGGTATGTTTGATAGATTTTGTCCTAGTCTGGAAACTAGGGCACAACTAGAAGAAAGAAGATTTGATATGAATAGATATGATAGAACTAGTGAAAGATATGTTATCCCTATGCATAGAAAGAATGTTTGGACTAACAAATGGATACAGGATCCTAGAAAGAATTTTTTGCAGATCTACCACTGTGATCCTAGTGCATAGTACATGAAAGGCTAGGGATTGGTCAAGAGAAAGAGAGGATTGAATCTTTGTTATAATTGTAGAATATTGGGACATCTTGCTAAGAAATTCCCTGGTCGAGGTCCTATTTTTCTTTGTTGTAAGGCTACTGGACATGAAGTTTTGGATTTCCCTAGAATGATTGCCAAAGTTGAATAGATGAACATGAGACAAGAAGACCATAAGGAAGGTCAAGAGACTAAGAATATGCTCAAGAACCAGAAAGAATCAGAGACTGTATTATTTCAAATGAAATAAACATTGAATGATCATAGAGACATCAACTTATCAGAGGTCTTAAAAGAGAAGGAGTGCAAGAAAAAATAATAGGAGACTTTGACATAGACTGTGTATTGGATGCAGAAACACAGGTGAATATCATGAAGACTTACCTAGATGCAGAAAACCTATGTGGAAGAATTACCTAGATACCTATGATTTCTCATGGAACTTCGACAAAAGAAGAATTTGAGATCGTTATTTTTGTTGACAACAACACCCCATTTGTTATTTTGCTAGGAAAAACTTGGGTTGAGAAAGATCAGATATGAAGGTAATAAGAAGAGGAATCTTTAGAATAGAAAAAGAAAAAACTAAAAGATTTCATGGCTAGGAGAATAGCGCACTTACTGGAAGAACAAGAGGATAATTTGAAGCTACTAAGGACCAAAGACCTGGCCGTCAAGTTGAAAGAACACAGGAAGACTTGATACCCTTGTCCATAGAGGAGAGTAAAGAACCTACCCCCAAAAAAGAAGAAGTATTACCCTCGAACCCTATGAAATACCCTCCACTATGCGAAGTTACTATGCCAAGAGGAGATAAGAAAAATAATGGAAAGAGGAAACCAGTGATTCAAATCACAGGAAAGAAATCCAGAAAGCTCAGCAAAAAGAAAGAAAAAAAATTGCAGGACGTTCCAGAGAGGATTTCCCAGAAGGAAGATTTGCATAATTGGAACTTCGTCATGATATCAGAATAGTGTAGATTGTCACTTCACCATGACGAAGCAATATGACCATTGGAGGCGTCCCGATCGTTAGAACGATGCTCCATAATGGCTAGAAACACAGTTATTAACAGAGTGTTTTCCATTGGACCATTGGGACTGCGCCATAACGGATGGAATTGAATTGATTGAGGCATTCTTGATCGTTAGAATTTTTTGTTACGATGTTGTCTATTTATCTCGTCGAGCGTTGCACTGCGAACACTTTTCCCAATTGTGATTATCCGAGCCCACAAAGAACTAATTGATTTCGTGCAGTGCTTGTTCTATTACATTGAGTGTTTCCTCACCGACCAGAGATATGAGATCTCGAGCCTGTATGTTGGATGACTTGAGCGCAGTAGCAAATTGTATCGAAGAGATCCTAATAGTCCTCATGGCTGAAAAGGTGATGTCTGCATCCATACAGGTTTCATCGACTCAAGAATTGGAAGCATCCCCGTCGATTGCACAGTGTCGGTCTAGTCGACCCGCTACTGAGAAATGTAGCAAGAATCATGATTACTTGGCGAATGTGAAGCTCATCCCATATATCTTTCCCGACTATGTCCTGCCTCTGGTTGGCACAGCTAATCGTGATAATGTCTCGAGGGAATTCAACTACACTTTGATCATTGCGTACCACCCAAAGGGGATACGTGCAGTTGGACTACAGTTGAGATAGATTATGACGTTGAATATCAATGGCTTCAACTTGGGAGATCGCAAGAACCATGAAATGCTCACACCACATAAATATTTGACCAATACAAAGGAGATGAATTCAAAGATCATCCCCTAGCCATGGACCATGGACATCGAGAGGTCCACCATCTTGAACGTAATGAAGATACCCCATTTTGGAAGGCATTAGGAGGTTAACGCATGTGTTAAACTCTTGTTGTCTTTCTTCCATGGTGGTTAGTTGTGGCTGGACATATGCATCACCTTCGATCCAGTGATGATCCATCAAATCACCGGATTAAGCATGCAAGGACCAGACCCATAAGACTTTTATCTAGGGAAGGCTGCAGATCACGCCCTGGCGCAGAGAATCAAAGAGACCTATGGTGATGTGGAGAAGGGGAAGTGAGGCTACAATGTAGCTTCCATCCAGAACGATGTAGTGCACCTATCCTTCCAGTTGATCAATGGTAAGCTAGTAAGGAAGAACAAACCCATGCAGGTCATGGGGTTTGTTGTTGACCTTGCGAGAAAATGCATTGAAGGACTACACATGAATTGGGCGAGCTACCTTGTCAACCAATTAGAGAAGGATTGTTGCGAAGCTCAGGACCAGGGCTATGAGTTCCATTTCAGTTGGTTGTTGATCCTCATCACCTTCATTTCTTGGGAGATGCCAGAAGGAGCGACCTTCCCTGAAATTGAGCCATCTGAACCCTTAGCTGCGAAGTTCACTATGCTCTGGTATTCGAGCGACATGGCTAAACAATGGAAGTCAAAAGAGGTGTTCCACACCTATTACCTGTAGTTGAAGAGGGATATTGAGTCTTTCCCTCGTATGATGTCGAACACCCTACACAGGTTCAATCCATTTGTGAAGTTCTACGCAGATAGATATTTTATTTATATCACTGCGTGTGGAGACAAACATAAAGAAGAGATTCAATCCTACTATAAGCTCACTGAGGGGGACATGGAAGAAATAACTAAGGAATGGCCCACATATTTCATTATACTAGTTGACCAGGCAGAACTGTCCGACCTTGACCTCATCGAAAGTCTTGTGGTCAGTCACGAAGAATATGATGCACCCAATAGTAGTAGGAGGAAAAATAAGGAAGAGGTACAGAAGCTTAACAACACATTAGAAGAGACTGCTTTAGATTCACCTGGAAGGGGAGGAGATGATGAAGTAGATAAGAAGATAAGCATAAGTAGGGTGAAGTAACACTACCTAGGGACCCCCTTGATCAAGCTGAGACATTCAAGAAAATAAAGGTTTCCCCCAGGAAACTTACATCGCAAAATAAGTCAAAAGCCAATAAACCGCCATTTCAGACTGTGTTAACAGTGGATGACATTAACCTTATCATTGTTGTTGTGTCAGACACCTCGGAGGATATCTTATAGAGAAACAAAGAAAAACAGGAAACCATGTATGATAGGATTACAATATAGTTGAAAGAGGTACAACAAGCCCTCTACTCCAGTTGTGCAGTGTCTACTGTGCCACCGTCATCAGAAGGAGTAGAGTTGGGAGATGAGACTTCCCAACTATGTAGATTAGAAGACTTGACAGAAGCTCGCCTTCGTCGTGTCCAGGAGGAAAAAGAACAGGCTAGAGAGGCCCTAAAGCCACAAAAAGAGGAAGCCATAGAGCAATGTCAGGTTGTGCAGCAAGAAAAAGATGACCACCAGGAAATTTTTGCAAAGGATAGATCTCAGATCCAAAAGGATAAAGAATAGTTGCTCGTAGAGCAGATTGGAGTTAAAGAAGCAGTCACTAGAGAAATTATCTTTGTGAGGGGCTTAGAATAGATGGAATAACACCCAATGGAGAGTCAAGTGGGGGAGCTTGTTGAATCCATTAGCAGCTCCAACAAAGAGTAACAGAACTTGAGTTACAAGCAGTGTCAAGCACACTACAGGAAGTGCAAGACCAAAGGGAAGAAACTGCTCGGAGAACAGTCCATAGAATCAAGGAATTGGCCTTAGAATGAAAACAACTCATTATTCAAAGTGCACAAACCTACAAGCGCCTTGTAGAGGACCCTGAAATAAGGACACTGGAGTCACAACTCCAGGAGGAAAAGAAGCAAGCAACAACAGTGCAAGCGTAGTTGAAGCCATTATCAGCAGTTGAGAGGATGAAACGGTCCCAAGAAAAGCGCATGGTTTAGAAATAGGTCCATGCCATCCATAGAAAGGTCATGTAAGTGACTCAGAAGCTCCAACCAATGCAGGATGAAGCTTGCACACTTTTTAAGGAAATTGAAGGACGAGGTGCAGAACTAGAAAAAGTGGTCACCTCAATTGAACAATGATTCGAAGGACATGTGACCGAGAAATTTATCCAGGATTTCGTCGAGAAGGAGGATCTAGTGAAGCAACAGGTTGAGGCAGCTCAATCCAATCTCGAGGCCTTCGAGGCAGAGTTACCCAGATCAGAGTGATTCGGGATGAGTCACGGGTGAGTGTTGGGGGGTTGTTGGCCCTTGACTAGGTTTTGTGGAAACGTTGGTCATGTTTTTCCAATTTTTGAACTTCGACAGGCTTATCGAAGATAATGCACCAAGAAAAGCGAAGATCACAGGATCTCGCACCCCTTTTGCGAACTTTTTGGGTTTTCGGTTTATGTAACGGGTATGGGATGTCAGCCCATGGGTTTATCCATGCTTAGGCCCTGTTTATAATGTATAAATACAAAGCTAGGTGATGTAAGTAGGAGAGTGTGGTGCTAAGTTCTATATTGTGCTTAGTGCAAGTGATGTAAGTAGTTGGATCTGTGTGATTGAGTTAACTTTGTGCATAGTGTGTGTTGAGAACTTGTAGAGCTAAGTACAAGTGAATATAAAGAGGCTTTGTGCTATGACCTGACTCGAGGAAGGAGGATCTAGAGAGGTGCATGCAGATCTGGTGTCCTATGTGGAGTGGTTTTTGATGCTCTGTGAATGTAAGGAGATTGACAGACGATAATAAAGAAGATGAAGAGTTGGTGGATGTATCCCCATGCTGGGGGTGAACCATGTATATCCTTTGTTATGGTTTCTTTGTGCATTATGGTTGTTATTTGAGTTATGCTTAGTATAGAAATATATGTTATATGCATCCGTTATAGTATCTTAGTTCTTAGTAATGTGAATGAATACTAGATTGGATCTATTTCTATATGCTAAGTGCTTGGATGTGTTAGATCTTGTTGAATATTGTGTTGTTCTGTACTTAGGGTTTTCTCGTGCAAAGTGGATAAGGGATAAATAATAATGAATGTTAACTACTAAGTGTTATGTTAAGTATTGTAATCACAGACCTGTGTCCCAACTAGGTTGTAGACACTTGCGTCCTGCAACCCCCCTACCTCTAACTCTGGTGAGACTTCATCTGCTTCGCAGGTGTTTCTGAAAGGGCCATTAGTTAGGGTTTTTTTGGTGTGTTGATGAAGCATTGAACCCTAGGTCTACCCCTATGCTAACAATCCCCTAAATTGAAACCACATAATAGTTAATCCACTAAATTGTAAAAGTTTAAGTGAAATAACAAGAGAGAATCCACACAATGATTAGTTTCCTAAAATATAAAAATCATCAAAAATCATCAAAGTTGAGTTCAAGCAATGGAATATTATATTGTTATAAAATTAAAAAAAAAAATTATTGTAGAGATCCATAATATATGATCTTTGATATAGATAATATTAACCATGTGTTCTAAGAAACATGGAATGGTGAAGAGGTATCATCATAACAAAAATAAATCATACCTATAATTATTTTTTCCAAAGAAAAAATCGTCATTTATATTAAAAAATAGAAATTACAATTTTTGGATGCATACTTCACTCACAGGGGTAAGAATGCATAAGTACTATACATTTCATTTTCATCCTTTAAAAAATAATCCTCAATACTACATTTTTTTCCTTTCTTGTTTTAATCTCATGCCACCCTTTGAAGAAGGGTCCATAGTGACTAACTATAATTTAGAAGGAGAGAGCTTAGGATTCATAGAGGGAACTAATTCCTTCTCTAAATTGAAGGTTTAAATTTCATGAAGTCTCTTCATCCTTCCTGGAGGGGATTCTCTAAATCGAAGGTTTCAATTTCATGAAGTCTCTTCATCCTTCCTGGAGGGGATTCTCTAATTCGAAGGTTTCAATTTCATGAAGTATCTTCATATTTCTTGGAGGGGATTCATGTACAATTACCACCCTTGATGAGGAAAGATCGATATTTATGTCTTCATCTCTATCCCTCAATGGAGGACAAGTTCCTCATTCTACAGTTCTGGACAAACAATGTTCTCCTTCTCTAAATAAATATTTTGTTGATTGACAATGCCGTGTGCATTGTCATATCATGGATACACTTTCTAACATGCTATCTAATATTTTGCTTTAGATTTATGTCATTTTCTTTTTCTTTTTGAGTAGGAACATGCTTCAGATGACAAGAACACTGGAGATGCCCTATTTTTTCACGGATTAAATGTTGGAAAGTGATACTCATAACCTAGAACCCGAACCCATCTAAAATTGTTCCATTGAAAGAAAATATTTGTAATGAACCAAATACTTACAAATATCATAAAATAGCATAAGTACACATCATGTACAGAATGTGAGCATGGAGCACAACTCCAAGATAGATCAGTTACACAATAACTCCTTAAAGAATAGGGGAACCCCCTCCAAATAACCAAATACCTTTCATACTTCACAATTCACATCTCACAATAATGAATACATGATCTCTTATATATAGTTGTTCACACTTGCACATGAGGCCCCTTTACTACTAGGTTGACACTATTAAATATATATTTACACATTACATGTACATTTAGGCCCATATATTCCCCCCTTAGGGTCATATCATATACATTTAGCCATATATATTCCCCCCTCGGGTCATAACATAGTGCCCTCGTTCAAAATGCTTTGTCCTCAAAGCTTTGCAATTAAAGGCTTCACATGCGATGAAACCAAGCAATATGATTTTCTTATGTTTTTTCATTTTTCTTTCCATTGATGATGATCCATCCATCCAAAATCAATTCTTTTCGGTCGTGATTCTTGGTGGCTAGTTGTTTCATAATTTTCTTTCCCTTGATTCCATGTATCATTGTTGAAGCTTCTCTAATTTGTAGTAGAGGTAGGTATATGCTAATATCTTGTTGAAGAGTGGTTTTTTGATGTCGTATTCCATGAATATTGATGATTATTCCATCTTCTTCCTTGATAATGTTGATATCGACCTTCTTCTCTTCCTTGAAAGGTTTCCCAGTAATGAGGGTGTCGATATGGTTCCACTTTTGACATTTTTTCTTCGGTTTTCATGTTCATTTCCTCTATATTATTTTCAAAGACAATGGAATCTTCTATCTTCCTTGCTTTCTCTTTGATTGTTCTATCCTTGGAGATAATACCTTCATATTTTAGCATGTACATCCTCTAGATGGAGTTCAATTTCTTCAAGTATCTTCTCGTGACCTTCTTGAATCTTGTCTTCTTTATCCTTTTGAAGTTGCAATGTCACCCTATTTATCAAATTCTGACATCCTTCTTCAATTCTATATTTCATTTCTAATTTTACCTCATCAGTATTTAGGGATTCTTCAACCTTATTTCAAATTTCATCTTCAAGTATTTCGGTAGATTGTTCATCCAAGATCCTTTCTTTTTATTGATTTTGACAATGATTATTTTCTTCTTTCAATCTCTTGACCTCATCCAATAGTTTTTTATTATGGTTTCATAGTTCTACATATCTCATCATCTTTCTTTTTCAAATCTTCCCTTGACAAATTGTTTTCCCACTTTGATTTACTATTCTTTTCTTGCTTTAAGTTCTTCACCTACTTAATGTTTGATTCATTAAGGGATTGCATCTTGGAAAACTCATTTTTTTTCTTTGTAATATATTTTCTTAGCTCTTCATTATCAAGTGTTTAAAGAAAATATAAAACTCTAGATTTGATGAAAAATGTATGCACATTAATCTATTTATTAAACAATATTTTCAAAATTAATAAAAAATCTAAAACTTCAATTTGATTAAAAATATACACATTAATCTATCAAAAATTTTGATTGTAAAAAGAATAAAAGACAACATATTAACTAAAAAATAAATTAAGAAGATTACATAAGATATAACAACTTCAAAGGAGCTTGTAATTATTATAGTTTTGAAATAGAGGACAAAACCTAAACAGGAGACTAAGCCTAACGTTTGCAGCACATTGAATTATGACAATTGTTAGGTGACAAATAGTATTCCGTGGTATCACAGTATTGGCAGATTATAATATTTCGACAGTTTTGGTTGAGGGGAGGACAGTCCTCCTATTCATGGAAGAAGTAGTCTTTGCCATTCCATGAATTGTACAAATAAAAAAACATAATTTATTAATAATATTCATAAAACTAAAAAAAAATCGAAAAGAAATCAAGCATGCACAGAGAAATGAATTAGGTAAACTAATAAATCCCTATTATTTCAAGTAATATTAGTTGTGCCAGTGGCCACATTATATGTCATTGCAATATTGTTGATTAACAACAACATGAAGAGATTAATAATTTTTTTAAATAATTTTAATAATAAAAAAATTAATCACAAAAATAATTTTTTAAAATAATTTTTTGAATGTAAACTTTTCATAGTTGATCAAGATGATTGAAACTTTTTAGAAACTGGCATAGATTTATCAAGTGCTTAGAGGAAATATAGAGCTCTAGATTTGATGAAAAATATATACACATTAATCTATCTATTAAACAATATTTTCAAAATTAATAAAAAATATAAAGCTTTGGATTTGATGAAAAATATAAATACAATAATCTTACAAAAATTTTGAAATGAAAAAGAGTAAATTAAGAAGATAACATATTAGATGAAAAATAAATTAAGAATATATCATACCATATGAATAGAGATCATGTGAATCTCATTTCATAACATAACTTTCCCACTGTGAGAAGTACTTGGGTGAAATTTTTGCTACTCTTGAAATTTCTCCATAATTCCTAAAATGCATTCATAAGAACTCCATCAATAACATAGAATAACTCTTCATCAATCAGTATAAATTATTCCCCAATATTATCACACATATAAAATCATACATTTCCAATCCAGTAAATAAATTTCCTAGTGGGACCTGTACCTAACCTAGGGAAAGTGAAGTAAACATTTAGAAATTTTAGACTTGCAATCATTTGCAAGCTTTGGAATCAGTTGGGCCATATATTGGGTCAACAACATGTAATGATATAGGACCCTCTAACTAATATTCATCTTGGATTCTACAGTCAACATCATTTTTCCTCCAAACCCTTATGACAAATGGTTTACTATTGTCTACTATGATATCTCCATAAAGATGGCACCATATGCACCAAAGAGGTAAGTTAAAATAGTATAGGACTTGAGAATGCATCATTTCACCCACCACAATATGCAAACTCTCTACCATCCCATATGAGGTATATATTTCAACCAACACCCTTTCAATTGTTATGTTCCCACTAGATTTGAAAGCCAAATCAACCTTTAAGATTTTTCCAATTTCATTCCACAAATCTTCAATGAATTGTTTAGTCCATAATTGAATGGGTGACCCCAAAATGTTCACCCGGATAGGTATACATGAATTTACTTTTTCCTTTAGATCAAAATAGGTGTGTTGGCTTCTCAATGATAGAAATGAAATTCTCCAAAACTAACTACCCCAAATAATTTGGTTCACTTCAACCTCAATATGAAAAATGAAACTTACCCAACCACGAACTAGTATGTAGTAGATAGTTCCATAATTGATGATTGGTTCCCATACATTTTGAATCAAAGTATTGAAGGTCTTTGATGCTACATATCTCCCAGAAAGTTTTCCTATCAATGATTTTCTTGGATAGTCCAAAATTGGTTCAATCTTGACATCCTATGTTACCACAATTCTAATCCATGAGGATTTTATTTTAATCTCTCGCTTTATCTTCTCCATTTTATGACTTTTTCATTCTTGTATTGAGGATCGTAAACCACCATTTAAGTCTTCCTAGAGCAAGGAACCTCCAACTATAATCATATCCCTTTTCTCCCCCCCTAAGCTATATGTATCAAGCTTTGGCAGTGAGCTATTTATATATTTAAATTCCGCTATGCCTTTATGCTTGATGAAAACCCCACACTCTTTAAAATTTCAGATTCATTGTTCTAACCTCCTCTAATAGCACTATTTTTCAAATGATTGGGCTCCAAAAATGATATGAAAGGGTTCTAATAAGATTTAATGTCCCCTTCATATGAATATGAACCTCCTTCAATACCCCTAGCATTTGGATTCGTTCCAAGTATTCCAACCTCATGTTGTGTTACCTATTGCTAGACACCATTAACTAACCTCACAACCAGTGACACCAACCTCGAACCTGCTCCCCCATTTCCTAGTGCCTCCAATACCTTAATGTTGGGCTGTGTAAAAGAAGTGGCCCCTTTTGCACCTTCTTTACCACTTTCTAGAGAAACTCCCCCTTCCAATGGTTGAAGTATCGCCCCCTTCGATATGTCCTCGAGATAATCCACCAACTTTACTATGCCCACCATCCAAGAGAACCAACTACACTAGTTTTTTCATTCTACTCTTGTAGTTGTGACCACAACAATCAAAACCACAATTTTTTTTATAAAGGTTACACAATACTTATGTACCAAAACCACAAACACAACAACCACCCAAAAGGTTGAGCAATAGAGAAACATGATTGTAGTTAGGTAGCGGATTATGGGTTGTTCACTTAACAAAGGATATGAGGTAGAGCATTGAACAATGGCTTGCTTTGGACATGGTTTGCAAGTGCACAATTGGAATTTGAGAACCAACCTATAATACATATTTAGTATAGAAACCTTGGTTGGTAGGTTTTTTAAATCTTAATTCTAATCTCAGGATGACTAAATTTTAGTTAGGGGTAGGCCAAATATAAGGAGAAAACAATACATGATTTATTAGGTCACAAACAAGACATTTTTGGACACAGTGAAGTGTGATTTTGTTGGAGAAAACACATCACCATTAGCTTTAGTGTTATGTTAGATCCCAAGCTAAGGATTATGGTGTGATCTAGTCCACCTCATTGTAGATTTAGACTCGTTTGATGGAGAGTTGTAATGTGCGCGGCGTTGTAGTTTTGGAAACACCGTAATAAAATAGCATAGCAACCAAATCTTTGTGGATGTAGCCTAGGAGGTGGTGAACCACGGTAGATCATGTGTTATGTGATTGAATATTGTGTATTTCCTTTACTCTCAATGATTAGATGTTAGATAAATGCATGAATGAATTAGTTAGATCTGTTGTTTTACATGCATGAATGACTTAGTTAGATCTGTTATTTTACATGCATGAATAAGAATGACAGAATATTCAATATAAGATGAATGTTATAGTAAACAAATGAAGGTCACAGAGTGTAATCCCACATGCCAACTCATTCCTAGGCTGCAAGAACCTAAGCATTGCAACCACCCAAAAGAACTATCTCGGGTGAGACTGTGCATTGCATTTTGTGTTCTGTGTTTCCTTCTGGTTTACCAGTAGGGCCAATAGTTTTAGGGGGTTTTGTCAGAAACCATAGTAGATATGAACCTATGTTGTCCCAAGAATGGTAGTTAGAGGAAATAAATAACCAACAAATGTTTTAGTCCAGAGCAAGGTCTGATGCGACAAACTTAAAATCGGCGCTGGAAGACAACACCTCATTGAAGGAGGCACTTAGACAGGAAGGGAAAGAGAAAAATATGGCGCAACAGAAGGTGGATGAAATGGAAAGCCAGGTCCATGGAGTATTCCAAGCCATCTCAGATAGCGAACAAGTACAGGGAGTGTCAGCACAAGAGAAAATGAAGAAGATAGCACAGACACAGCAACACTATAAGGACCAGATCAAAGAACTAGAGGAGTGCGCAATTGCCACAACTCCTCCATACATCAAAGCACAAAGAGAGAAGGATGTGATAGCTTCTATAGAAAACATTGCGCAAAACATACACATGATGACATAACTGTTGGAGAAGAGCGCCTAGCTATGGACACAACTTCTAGAGGATGGGAGCTTACAAGAGATGCAAGGGAAGGACGAAAAACTACATGCAACCATAGAAGATGTAAAACAATGACAGAGAACAATGTCACTGCCAGGAAATATCAAGACTTCCATGGAGATGAAGACATTGAAGGCAAAGGAAAATGAAGTACAAATGCATAAGATGGCGTGACAAGCTTAGTTGGAGACCCTCTAAGAAAAGGATGAGTAGTTTGTCATCGAGATAGACACAAGAAAACTAAATGTAGATCGCAAAGGTGTGGAAGGAGGACAGCTACTACAAAACCCAGTCACCATACAACACGTGGAAGATATGGCCGACAGGAGCAGTGAGGCTCAGGCGCAGTGCCAGAGGATAATTGAAATGTATGACGCATTGGCACAAGCAGTTACAGATGCTGGAGTTAGAAAGTGACTCGAGATGAGTCTCGATGTCAGTGTTGGGGGCCTATTGGGCATAGGACCATTGTGGAGAAAATAGTGACGTGGGAGAAATATAGCAGGCAGGAAAAGCAACATGTGAAAAGAAAACGCGCATGCAAAGGAGAAAATCATGCAAGGCGCGCATGCAAGAAGACCTAACCATGCTAGGGTTAGGGTTTTGGTAAGAGGATGTAATGGCTAGTAAGCCAAAAACATGTATAAATAGGTACCTAGGAGGTCTAGGTTGGGGTTCAAAGACTATTATTGGTTTTGGTTTGAGTTTTTTGGTGTGGTCCAGAATGTCTATAAAATTCGATCTCATTTTGTAAGTAGTTGAGCTAAGGAGAGGAAATAAGGTAGATCTTGAGGGTTATATCACATGTTGAGGAGACTGGTGTGATCTAGTCCACCTCATTGTAGATATTGACCCATTTGATGGAGAGTTGTAATGCGCGCGATGTTGTAGTTTTGGAAACACCATAATAAAAGAGCAGAGCAGCAAAATATTTATGGGCGTAGCCCGGGAGGGGGTGAACCATAGTATATCATGTGTTATGTGATTGAATATTATGTATTTCCTTTATTGTCAATGATTAGATGTTAGACAAATGCATGAATGACTTATTTATATCTGTTATTTTCATGCATGAATAAGAATGACAAAATATTCAATATAAGTTAAATGTTAGAGTAAACAAATGAAGATCACAAAGTGTAATCCCAGATCCCCACTCATTCCCAGGATGCAAGCACCTGAGCATTGCAACCACCCATAAGAACTATCTTGGGTGAGACTATGCAGTGCATTCTGTGTGATGTGTTTCCTTCTGGTTTACCAAGAGGGTCGACAGTTTTAGGGGGTTTTGTTGGCAACCATAGTAGATATGAACCTGGGTCAGCTCAAGAATGGTAGTTAGAGGAAATAAACAACCAACAACAGGGAACATCCAACTAGAATCATATCCCTTTTCTCACCCCCTAAGCTATATGTATCAAGATTTGGCACCGATCTATTTATATATTTAAATTCCTTTATTCCCTTATGCTTGATGAAAACCCCACACTCTTTAAAAATTCATAATCATCATTATAACCTCCTCTAATAGCACAATTTTCCAAATGGTTGGGCTCCAAAAATGATATTAAAGGGTTCTAATAAGATTTAATGTCCCCTTCATATGAATAGGCACCTCCTTCAATACCCTTGGCATTTATATCAGTTCCAAGTATTCCAACCACATGTTGCGTTGCCTATTGAGAGACCCCATTAACTAACCTGAAACCCAGTGACATTAGCATTGAACCTACTCCCCCATTTCCTAGTACCTCTAATACCTTAATATTGGAATGTGTAAAAGAAGTGGCCCCTTTTACACCTTTTTTACCACTTACTAGAGAAACTCCCCCATCCAAAGGATGAAGTATTCCCCCCTCCAAAATGTCCTTTATATAATACACCGATTGTACTATGCCCCCCATCTAAGAGAACCAGCTACATTATTTTTTTCATTCTACCCTTGTAGTTATGACCACAACAATAGAAACCACAGTTTGTTTTATAAAGGTTACACAATACTTATGTACTGAAACCAAAAACAAAACAACCACCCAAAAGGTAGAGCAGTAGAGAAACATGATTGTAGTTAGGTAACTGATTATGGGTTGTGCACTTAACAAAGGATATGAGGTAGAGAATTGAACAATGGATTGATTTGGACATGGTTTGCAAGTGCACAAGTGGAATTTGAGAACCAACCAACAATATATCTTTAGTATAGGAACCTTGGTTGATAGGTTTTTTAAATCCTAGTTCTAATATTAGGATGACTGAATTTTAGTCCTGGGTAGGCCAAATATAAGGAGAAAATGATACATGATTTATTAGGGCACAAACAAATTAGTTTTCGACACAATGAAGAGTGATTTTGTTCGAGAAAATGCATCACCATTAGCTTTGGTGTTATGTTAGCAATATAAGCATTTTGTTCCATTTTTTTTATAGAGTATGGTATTTTTTCCTTAGTCAAAATATTTTTTTAGCACTTGTTGTGAAAAATGTGTTTAGAATTTATGATTATGTGCTTCACTATATGCTATTACATTTTGAAATCAACCTATTTAACCTAAATATTGGACAATATCTTCCATTTATTTTTCTATTTTTTTCTTGCAAATGATTTTTCACTATAATAATGAATGTTATGGGCTACAACGTAAGTTAAGCATCTTGATAATTTGTATATCTACAAACTAGTTGTAAGATAAAATGCATGTACCATATTTGTTTTATGTATCCCAAGTGATTTATAGTACCAATAAAGTTTAGACATATTAAACTCAAGATGATTGAATTTTTTTAGAAAGTAGCATAGATTCATCTTAATCTTAGATTTATCAAGTGCTTAGATGAAATATAGACTTATGGATTTGATGAATAATATATACACATTAATCTATCAAAACTTTTGAACGGAAAAAAAAAAAATTAAAAAAATAACATATTAATTAAGAAGACAACATAAGATATAACAACTTCAAAGGATCTTGTAACTATTATAGTTTTTAAATAGAGGAAAAAACCTATAGAGGAGACGGAACCTAACGTTTGAAACACATTGAGTTTTGACAATTGTTAGGTGACAAACAATATTTCGTCATACCATAGTATTGGCAACTTATAATGATTCAACAGTTCAGGTTAAGGGGATGAAAATCCTCATGATTCATGGAAGAAGTCGTCTCTATGATTCCATGGATTGTACAAATAAGAAAACATAATTTATTAACAATATTCAAAAAATTAAAAAAAAAAAATCCAAGAGAAATCAAACATGCATAGAGAAATGAATTCTAGGTAAACTAATCAATCCCTATTATTACCAGTAATATCAGTTGTGTCAGTGGCGACATTATATGCCATTGCAATATTGGTGATTAAAAACAATATGAAAATGACCAGAATCAAATGCTTGATCTTTTGGATTTTCACCATTCTCTTTTCAATTGTTTCACTTCCAATTTCAAAACTAATGGTGTAAAGAATATAATGCGGACGCTCTGTACTTATAGGAGAGCCACAAAAATAAGAAATGGAAATATTTCCTTTCTTTTCTCAGTTAGACCAATTGAATCATCTCCTTGTTCATTACTGCAGAGGATAAAGTTGAAAACTACAGAATAGTAATTGCAAATTTCTAAGAATAGTAATACAAAATTTAGTAATTGCATATTTCTGAGAATAGTAATATAGAATTTAGTAATTGTAGATTTCTGAGAATAGGAAAATACATATGCCAGATTCATCTTTAGAATATTTTAGCCCATGGTAATTCTACATGTTAGGAAACCCTGGGTTGCATTGTTTAGATTCCATTTCGGAGAAGACAGTGTCATACTAATTACATATTTAAGATTCATGTTCAGAATATTTTAGCTCTTTCCATATTTGCGCTAGAAGAAAATGAACAAATTTGTCTTCCAAATTGTTCATTCCATGAACTGTCTGTTTATCTTTTATTGAATATAATAGATTTTAATAAGACTTAGAAATTCAATTTTTTGAATTTCCTTACAACAATAGGATCAATTTAACGGATATTTTGTTGAAAAATTGCATCCGTCAGATCAAAATCATTAATTATTATGTTATTTAAGATGTTCTTTGATAAGGCGACGTAATTTAAGATGTTAATTGTTGTTGTCATTTTTTCTCGTCCATGTCTATGAATGAATCTGACTCCCTTGTTTTATATTTCATGAGTCCATTTTTTGTGTTAATTTATAATATTTCAAACTAACATTCGATGGAATCGAGTACAAGTAACCCATGAGTCATTATATGACAATCATTTTGTTGGTATTCTGACTCGTTACATTCACAACAAACTGGAAATTTGTGATCCGGACGGAGTGGACAGAGTATTCAGGGATGTGAAATGGAAATTCATGCTAAGGCCGGCGTAGAAGCTGAGCCAATTTCCTTTTTAATTGAATAAAAATGGTGTTGCAGATATCTCTAATTTCTCCTAGTATTTTTAGAGTTTACACAGTTACAAATATCTTTGATTTTTCTTGACTTTTTAGGTTTAAGATTTTTTTGAATGACACAACATTGGTAAAATTCTTATGTGATTCAATGAAATAATTTCATCTAAATCAATTTAGGTTAAGCCTTTAAATCAAATTTCATTTGGAGTAACAATGTCATTGCAAAAAATGTACTTCATCATATAAAATAACTCATGGTTCTCCTCACCATTTTCTATGTAGGTTAATTTTTTACAATCTTGTTGCGAAGGTATGGATTCCTCCCATGCCCTTTCCCAATCCACATGGTCTTGTACTCAATGTATGTAATAATTTGATGTATCAAAGATTATATGTTTATACTATTCTTGGGAAAACACACTATATTTCACAAAGTGTAGATTTCCCAAGTTGGAAAAAAAGTATGATAAAACACGAGCCTACAAATCACTTTTATGTAAATTAGAAAACCATCGAAGTGAACTATCAAAATGAGGCCACCCAAATAATTGTTGCATTATTGAGACTTTTAAAATATTAAAAAACAAAAATAACTACTATAATAATGGGAGATAAACCACATAATATTTAATCCATGTTGGCCCTTGTCCAGGTTTTGTGGAAACGCTAGTCATGTTTGACCATTTTTGGGACTTCAACAGGCTGATCAAAGATGGAACGCGAGGCAAAGCAGAGATCGCAGGATCTCGCCCCCATTTGGCGTACTTTTTGGGTTTTGGTTTTATGTAACAAGTATGGGAAGTTGTCCCATGGGTTTACCCATGCTTAGGCCCCTTTTGAAATGTATAAATAGAAAGCTAGGCGATGTAAGTAGGAGAGTGTGGTGCTAAGTGTTATATTGTGTTGAGTGCAAGTGATGTAAGTAGTTGGATCTATGTGATTGAGTTATTTGTGTGCATATTTTGTGTTGAGAACTTGCAGAGCTAAGTACAAGTGACTGTAAAGAGGCTTTGTGTTGTGACCTGACTCATAATAAAGAAGATGAAGAGTTGGTGGACATAGCCCCACGCTGGGGGTGAACCACGTATATCCTGTGTTATGGTTTCTTTGTGCATTATGGTTATTATTTTAGTTATGCTTAGTATAGAAATATATGTTAGATGCATATGATAGTATCTTAGTGCTTAGTAATGTGAATGAATACTAGATTGGATATATTTTTATATGCTAAGTGCTTGGATGTGTTAGATCTTGTTGAATATTGCATTGTTCTATACTTAGGGTTTTGTCCAGCAAAGTGGATAAGGGATAAATAATAATGAATGTTAACTGATAAGTTCTTTGTTAAGTATTGTAATCACATATCTATGTCCCAGCTAGTTTGTAGACACTTGAATCCTACAAATCCCCCTGCCTCTACCTCAAGTGAGACTTCATCTACTTTGCAAATGTTGTTGAAAGGGCCAGTAGTTAGGGTTTTGTTGGTGCGTTGTTGAAGCATTGAACCCTGGGTCTGCCCTTGTGCCAACAAATGGGTATGTTGTTGGTACCTGAAACTGTGATTGTTGGGAACTGAAGAAAAGAGAAAGCTCTATGCATATATTTGTTGCTTTAGTGTGCAGTATTCTACTTGACTTGCAATTATCTGTGATAAAAAAAGAAATATGATTTGAAGAAAAGAGGTAATATCTTAAATCTTTGTGCTCTGATAAAGGTAAGATAAGTAAAAAAAAATGTTTCAAAAGAATGGATCTAGGTATGTTTGATAGATTTTGTCCTAGTCTGAAAACTAGGACACAGCTAGAAGAATGAAGATTTGATATGAATAGATATGATAGAACTAGTTAAAGATATGTTATTCCTATGCATAGAAAGAATGTTTGGACTAACAAATGGATGTAGGATCCTAGAGAGAATTTTTTGCAGATCCACCACTATGATCCTAGTGAACAGTACAAGAAAGTTTGGGGATCGTTCAAGAGAAAGAGAAGATTGACTCTTTGCTATAATTGTAGAAGACTAGGACATCTTGCTAATGAATTCCCTGGTTGAGATCCTATTTGCCTTTGTTGTAAGGCTACTGGACATGAAGTTTTTGATTTCCCTAGAATGATTTCCAAATTTGAAAAGATGAACATGAGACAAGAATACCATGAGGAAGGTCAATAGATTAAGAATATGCTCAAGAACTGGAAAGAATCAGAGACTGTATTATTGCAGATGAAAGAAACCTTGAATGATCACAAAGACATCAACTTATCATGGGTCTTAAAATAGAAGGAGTGAATAGAAATAAGAATATGATACTTTGGCATAGACTGTGTATTGGATGCAGAAACATAGGTGAATATCATGACAGAAAGAACTTGGGAAATTTTGGGAAAACCTACTACGGTTCCTTCATTGGGAGGAATAGGGTTGTTTAAAGGTAAGATGATAACCCTATGTGGAATACTTATCTAGATACCTATGATTTCTCATGGAACTTTGATAGAAGAAGAATTTGAGATCGTTAAGTTTGTTGAGAACAACACCCCATTTGCTATTTTTCTAGGAAAAACTTGGGTTGAGAAAGATCAGATACGAAGGAAACAAGAAGAGGAAGCTTTAGAACAGAAAAAGAAAGAACTAAGAGATTTCATGGGTATCAGAATAACACACTTACTAGAAGAACAGGAGGACAAGTTGAAGCTAATAAGGACCAGAGACCTAGTCGTCGAAGTTGAAAGAACGCAGGAAGACTTGAAACCCTTGTCCATACAGAAGAGTAAAGCACCTACCCCAGAAAGAGAAGAAGTATTACCCTCGAACCCTCTGAAAGACCCTCCATAGTGTAAAGTTACTATTCCAAGAGGATATAAGAACAATAATGGAAAGAGGAAACCAGTGATTCAAATCACATGAAAGAAAGCCAGAAAGCTCAGGAAGAAGAAAGAAAAAAAATTGCAGGAAGTTCCAGAGAGGACTTCACAGAAGGAAGATTTGAAGAACTGGAACTTTGTTGGGATATCAGAACAACTTAGATTGGCACTTCTCCATGACGAAGAAATATGACCGTTGGAGGCATCCTGGCCGTTAGAATGACGCTCCAGAATGGCTAGAAACACAGTTATTAATGGAACGTTCACCATTGGACCATTGGGACTGTGCCATAATGGATGGAATTGCATTTATTGAGGCATTCCTTCCTATTAGAAGATTCCATTACAAAATTTTCTATTTATCCCATTGAGCATTGCACCATGAACACTTTTTCCAATTGTGATTATCCGAGCCCACAAAGAACTAGTTTCTTTTGTGCAGTGCTCGTTCTATTACATTGAGTGTTTGCTCATCGACCAGAGATATCAGATCTCGAGCGTGTATGTCAGATGACTTGAGCGCAGTATAAAATTCCTTCAAAGAGATCCTAATAGACCTCATGGATGAAAAGGTGATGTTCGCAGGAATACAAGCTTCATTGACGCGAGGATTGGAAGCATCTTCGTCGGCTGCAGAGTGTCGGTCTAGCCGACCCACTGCTGAGAAAAATAGCAAGCATTGTGATGACTTGGCGAATGTAAAGATCATCCCATCTATCCTTCCTGAATATATCCCACCTCTGGTTGGCGCAGTTAGTCATGACAATGTCCCGAGGGACTTCGACTACACATTGATCACTGCGTACCTCCTGAAGGGGATACACGTAGCTAGACTGTAGTTGGGATAGATTAAGACGTTGAAGATATTGACTTCAACTTGGGATATCGCAAGCACCATGGAATTATCGCACCGAATAAATATTTGAAAAGACAAAGGGGATGAAGTGGAAGATCATCCCCCATCCATGGACCATGGACATTGTGAGGTCCACCATCCTGTACGTAATGAAGATACCCCATTTTGGAAGGCATCGGGAGGTTAACGCGTGCATTAAAATCTTATTATATTGCTTCCATGGAGATTATTTGTGGTTGGACAGATGCATCACCATCGATCTAGTGTTAATCCATTGGATCACTAGATTAAGCATGCAAGGACCAGACCCACAAGACTTTTATCTAGGGAAGGCCTTAGATCGTGCCCTGGCACAAAGAATCAAAGACACCTATGGTGATGTGGAGAAAGGGAAGAGAGGCTACAAGGTAGCTTCTGTCCAAAATGATGCAGTGCACTTAGACTTCCAGTTGATCGTTGGTAAGCTAGTAAGGAAGAACAGACCCACAAAGGTCATGGGGTTTGTTGTTGACCTCGCAGGAAAATGCATTGAAGGACTACAAATGAACTAGGAAAAATACCTCATCAACCAATTAGAGAAATACTGCTGCAAAGCTTAGGATCAGGGCTATGAGTTCCATTTCAGTTGGGTACTGATCCTCATCACCTTCATTGATTAGGAGATGCCGGAAGGAGCCACCTTCCCTTAAATTGAGCCATCTGAACCCTTAGCTGGGAATTTCACTATGCTATGGTATTCAAGCGACGTGGTTAAGAAATGGTAGTCAAAAGTGGTGTTCCACACCTATTACCTACAGTTGAAGAGGGATATTGAGTCTTTCCCTCATATGACAACGAACACCCTGCACAGGTTCAGGCCATTTGTGAAGTTCCACACAGATAGACATTTTATTTATATCATTGTGAGCAGACATAAACATAAAGAAGAGATTCAATCCTACTATAATCTCACTGAGGAGGACATGGAAGAAATAACTAAGGAATGGCTCGCAGAGTTCCTTATACTAGTCGACCAGGCAAAATTGTCTGACCCCGACCTCATCGGCAATCCTGTGGTCACTCGTGAAGAATATGATGCACCCATTAGTAGTAAGAGGAAAAATAAGGAAGAGGTACATGAGTTGAACAATGCATCAGAAGAGGTTGCTTCAGATTCACCTGGAGGGGGAGGAGGTGACAAAGTAGACAAAAAGGAGGACAAAGGGGAAGAAGATAAGTAGAAGCAGGGTGAAGTAACTCCACCTAGGGACCCCCTTGATGAAGATGAGACATCCAAGAAAATAAAGGTTTCCCCCATGAAACCTACGTCGCGGAAGAAGTAAAAATCCAATAAAATGCCATTTTAGACTATGTTAACGGTGGATGAAATTGACCTTATCATTGCTATTGTGTCAGACACCTCAGAGGATATCTTACAGTGCAATGAAGAAAAAAAGGAAACCATGTATGATAGGATTGCATAAGAGTTGAAAGGGGTAGAACAAGCCCTCTACTCCACCCACGCAGTGTCTACTATGCCACCATCATCAAAAGGAGAAGAGTTGGGAGATGAGCCTTCCCAGCTACACAGATTAGCAGACTCGACAGAAGCTCACCTTCATCGTGTCCAGGAGGAAAAAGAACAGGCCACAGAGGCCCTAAAGCAAGAAAAATAGGAAGCCATAGAGCAACATTGGGTTGCATAGCAAGAAAAAGATGACCTCCAGGCAAAGTTTACAGAGGATAGAGCGCAGATCCAAAAGGAGAAACAGGAGTTGCTTGTAGAGAAGATTGGAGTTGAGGAAGCAGTCACTAGAGAACTTATCTCCATGATGGGCTTACAACAAATGGAAGAACACCCAGGGGAGAGTCAAGTGGAGAATCTTGTTGAATCCATTCAACAGATCCAACAAAGAGTCACATAACTTGAGTTACAAGCAGTGCACTCCGCGAGAAGTGCGAGACCAAAGGGAAGAAACATCTTGGAGCACAGTTCATAGAATCAAGGCATTGGCCTTAGAATGCAAACATCTTAGCATTCGAACTACACAGACCTATGAGTGCCTTATAGCTGACCTTGAACTAAGGACACTGGAGTCACAGCTCCAGGAGGAAAAGAAGCTAGCAGCAACAGTGCAAGCATAGTTCAAGCCATTATTAGTGGTCGAGAGGATGAAAAGGTCCCAATAATAATGCATGGTTCAGTAGTAGGTCCATTCCATCCAGAGAAAGGTCATGGAAGTGACTCAGGAGCTCCATCCAGTGCAATATGAATCTTGCAAACTTTTTGAGGAAATTGAAGGATGAGGTGCAAAACTAGAACAAGTGGTCACCTCAGTTGAACAATGATTGGAAGGACCTGTGACCAAGAAATTTATCGAGGAGTTCGTCGAGCAGGAGGCTTTGGCGAAGCAATAGGTCGAGGTAGTTCAAGCCAAGATCGAGGCCTTCGAGGAAGAGGTACCCAGATAAGAGTGACTCGGGATGAATCATAGGTGAGTGTTGGGGGCATGTTGGCCCTTGATTAGGCTTTGTGGAAATGTTGGTCATGTTTGACCAATTTTGGGACTTCGACAAGTTAATCGAAGATGGAGCACTAGGCAAAGAGAATATCATGGGATATTGCCCCCCTTTTGCATACTTTTTGGGTTTTGGGTTTATGTAACAGGTATGGGATGTTGGCCCATGGGTTTACCCATGCTTAGGCCCCTTTTGTAATGTATAAATGGAAAACTAGGCAATGTAAGTAGGAGAGTGTGGTGCTAAGTTATATATTGTGCTTAGTGCAAGTCATGTAAGTAGTTGGATCTATGTGATTGAGTTAGCTTTGTGCATAGTATGTGTTGAGAACTTGCAAAGATAAGTGCAAGTGACTATAAAGAGGCTTTGTGTTGTGACTTGACTCGGGGAAGGAGGATCTGGCGAGGTGCACGCAGATCTCCTGTCCTATGTGGAGTGGGTTTTGATGCTCTGTGCATGTAATGATATTGACAAAAGATAATAAAGAAGATGAAGAGTTTGTGGACGTAGCCCCACGCTGGGGGTGAACCACATATATCATGTGTTATGGTTGCTTTGTGCATTATGGTTGTTATTTGAGTTATGTGTATTATAGAAATATATGTTAGATGCATCTTATATAGTATCTTAGTTCTTAGTAATGTGAATGAACACTGGATCGGATCTATTTCTATATGCTAAGTGCTTGGATGTGTTAGATCTTGTTGAATATTGTGTTGTTCTGTACTTAGGGTTTTCTCCTGTGAAGCGGATAAGGGATAAATAATAATGAATGTTAATTGCTAAGTCCTCTATTAAGTATTGTAATCACATATGTGTCCCATATAGGTTGCATACACTTGAGTCCTACAACCCCCCTGCCTCTACCTTGGGTGAGACTTCATCTGCTTCGCAGGTGTTGCCGAAAGGGCCGGTAGTTAGGGTTTTTATATCAACCATCTTGTATAAAAAAAAAACAGAAGTCATCAAAAATAGAAATTATGAAATTTTTATACAATCTATTATTTCAGTGTGCTTCATTAAATAGAGCACGCTGGGGCATCAATAATATACTTGCATCGGCATGTATTATTAGTCATTGCACACCGCTAATTTGTACACATATGATATGAAATAAATACTATTTATTTTTTTAACCACTCGATGCTTTACATAAATATATGTGGCTCGCTGCATTTGTTTATATAGTGAGCACTGAGGTGATTTTCATGGACAATACGCACAGGGGAATTTTTTGTGTATAGTGCACACTGCATACCGCCGAAAAGATTTAAAATAAATCGCTCACAACAACAGAGTTGACAGGGTTTGGAATCTGATGCAATGAGTGGTACCATTTCAAAGTATACCAAACACCCCATATGCAATTAAATAAGCCCTATAAAAATCTATTACTTAAAAAAATAAACCCTAAAAAAAACTATTGCTTATAAAAATAAACCTTATAAAAATATGTTTCGTATAAAAATAAACCCTATAAAAATATGTTGCTTAAAAAAAGAGGGGAACAAAAAAAAACAAGAAATCTACAGCTTCCAATATCGAAGGTAACTATGAAACCCTTATATTTTTTTAACTTGCATTCAAAATAGTTTGAATCAAATAGGGAAATATTGAAGTGATCAATAGAATGAAATCACATACCTAAAATTTCTTATCTGTAGATTTGTATGTGCCCTACCGATCCCTTCCAATTTTAACTCTTCAAAAAGTTCCAGCCACTCCAAATTCCTTTGTGGTAAATCTCTCTTCAACAAATCTTCCCTCTAAATTCTGCCAAAAAAGGAACTAATGAATAGTTTTTTCCTTTATAAACAAATATGTTTTGACAAATGAAATTCCCTCTTTTTTTCTACTGTGTTTTTTCAATTAGTATATAAAAACACTTGTTAAACTATATATTTTAAAAATTAAGTTTGTCGTCAAATCGGTGTGTCTCATTGAATAGTGCACCCTGGTGCATATATAGTAATAAACAAACCAATGCCAATTTCATCGACATAATAGAAATGAAAACCTATACTATTAAAATTTATTAATGTTTTGGATTGCGGAGGTTTTAATGGATGTGATGGTTCGGTTCGTTGCATAGTTGGTCGCTCCGATGCATTTTATACACACACACACACACACACACACACACACACATGCATTGGTGCATTATAAAATACATAAACACACCGATAAATGTTAATATCAAATTCATGCATGTATTGACAATGATTTTGGCTCAAATGCAAGAAAAAGAATGTTATAATATCAAATGTCCAATACTTCAGATTCCACCTCATTCCATATCATTGCAAGTTTTTCAACTTCTCCCACATCGTTTGAAGTAAGTCTAGATTTTATTTATAATTCATTTATCTGATTGAATTTATGTCATTTATGCACGTGCATTTGAATAATTGTTCATTGAATTTTGTAGGATCATAAATTGGGATCGAGTTCATATGAGAAAGATATTCCACCAGTGCGAAAAAATCACAATCTCTTATCAGGAGAAAGATACCGCAGGAAAATATTTGATGAAAATAGACAGTTGTTTTACCCTGCCAATTGTAACATGCCATCTTCCAGTAATCTGCAACATGCGTCAATGGTATTACACCATGAATTGGATCTCTTTTATGACACGCCAATTGTATGTTATTGTTCAAAATGTAAATGGTTGAAGAAGAACCCTTGACGTGTTACATTGTCTCATTATATTAATGATCGGTTACCCAACGTTGATGGTCGAATACCTCCCATTATGGTCAATAATCCAATAGGTGATATATAAAAGTCACGTAGAAACACTTCCATGTGCTCCTTTTTTGAAAATTTGGAAGCTATATCAACTATACTTCCTCCTAAATTATCCAACCCATATCCTTTTGTTGTGTCAATGGAGAGTTCTTATAGTGAGCCGAAGTATGCTATCAATACTACCCAAAACATCACTAATAGGATATCAAAAAACCTATATGAGCTAAGAGCAAAAATGTCCAAGTACACACCAAAGTCTTTTCAATTGTTGGAAGCTAGCGATGACTACCCTCTTCCTATCCATCTACAAAGTAAATACCAAACCAGTTACAACTGAGTTTTGTATGACACTTGGTCGTCGTCCATGCATGTTCCCGATGTTGGAACTGAATTCTCTTTTTTTGGCAATAGTTATATGATTGCCAAGTCTAAAATAGATGTTGCAAATCTTGGGTTGTTTATCCTTTCACATGTATTTTTTCCTCCCAAATAATCAGTGGCACTTATGCCATTTTGTGGTCCTCTTTATATTCAATCTGATTACTTGAATATTTTCAAATACAAACATAGCATTTCCATGTATAGTATGTGCATGAATGGTTATGCTTCTGGAAACTTTAATAGGAAAAACCTATTATATATCGGTGGTGGTCCATGAAATCATGGGAACATCATAGGGTTCATAAATAGTTACAGAGCCTCATTATTTAGTGCAATTTGTTCATTTTAGGAACACTCTAATAAAAAAGAGTTATTTATGAAAAGCAAGGCATCCAGATTTGTTGTTGTGCATGCAATATGTAGTTTGTCTCTTGGTGACGAGTTGTTAATAAACTATAACTTTTGTAGACCACCAATGGCTCATCAAAAACGCCTTGCATTGGGTCTACCTTTAGATGTCCCCTTGGGACGTAAGAAAAAGATGATTGAGTGATTGTATTTTTGGATTTTCAATGGAACTAATGTAAATGTATTGCGTAATTCGACATTAGTTTCACAAAATGGTTGGTTGCATGTTATAATCATTACATCAAATATAGACACTAATCTCCCTATAACTTCTACACATGGACTTTTGTTTATTTTATTTATTGGATTTGCTTAATATTTTTTATATTTATATATATTAATAATGAACCTCAACCATTATAGGATTTGCACACTAGGGATTGTATTAGGGCCTAATATGGCCTGCATGTGAAAAATAATGTCTTTGCCTTTAAATTCGATGCTTTATGGATTATTCATGATGCAAAGGGCCCTATAATATCAAATAGGCTCACAAAGGGAATATGGAAAACATCACTTATTTAAGTATCTCTTAGGATTAGTTGTGGAGGACATATGATAATCGTATATTAGTTATTTGATAACACATATGTATTAATAAATGATTTTGATGATATGGTTACAAAAAATATGAGATAAATATTAGTAATTGTAGAATTTGCAAAGAACATTAATGTCATAGGATGTGCACATTATGTAAAATTAAAATTTTTGGGAGGGAAGGTTTCATTTGTCCACGTTATATAATGACTTTATGTCAAATTTTATTTTGTCTTAAAAGACATGGTGGTGGTTGGGACTGCATAAACCAATTAATTAAATTCATCATTTCTAAATCATTTGTTATTGTGTTTCAATTTTACAATATTTTTAAATAGTTTACACAGATCACCTTTGATGAAATTGCATGCATCTGTAGATCTATTTCTATGGATTAAAAATATATATTTTTATATAAATGTTATTATTTAATGAATTGCATGCATTTGTAGATACATTTTTATTAATTCCAAATATATATTAAAAAAATTATAAAAATGTTGTTGTTTCCTATTATTTTAATATTTTTTGTGTAACATGTATCATAATTTAAAAATACATGACTTTGTTTTTGCAATAAAATGTTAACACGTTCATTTTTTTAAATTGACATTTTTGCCTACAAACCAAAAAAAAAAAAAACATATTGATTATGTTAACACCTTTATTGATTTTATTTATTATTAATATAAAGTGAGGTGCATTTTATAGTCTAATATGACACTCGGCATAAGTCATCCCAATATAATAATTGAAAAAAAAATCCCAATATGAAAGATATTTGTACCATCACTACTCATAAATATAACAATTATAATTGTAATTATGAACAACTATTATAATGTTATCAATAAAATAAATGAGAAAAAAACATTTCATAAAAGTAATTTTTCTTTGTATACATGTTTAATCAACATAGTGCATCTTGCTAAAAATTAAACAATTCACCTTGAAGATGAATTTAACATTATATGGCATTAATAGTTTAACTTTTCACAATTACAATCCAAAGTAAACGATTTCACAAAACTAAAGTTAAACATTTTATGACAACTCTAAATTCTAATGAGTGATACATCTTAAATTTAATTTAAAAACAGATAAATCATTAGCGTATTAATTATACATTTTATAAATCAAACAACAACAAAATCAACATGATTTGAAAAAACAAAATATACAAGTGTGCAATATTGTTTATAGCGCACGAGAGTAGTTGTTACATAAAAATGGATCGAGAAACAATTTAATTAACAAAGTATGTATGCAAACCTCCACAACTAAAGTTTTGTGGAGGTTTTGTTTTGCGAAGGAAAAAACATAGGTCACTCTTCAGTGCCACTCATAATTTAGTGCATGGACTGGATCTTCTGCCACTTCCTCAATGTTCTGCCTCGCATCTCCTCCTCCATGAGCTGCTTGAATTTATCCAAGATATCGTCCTCATCATTCATGTATCCATAATATGAACTGGTGTCAATTCACTTGTAGATCACATACCTACACCTCCTCTTCTTCACCTCGAGGGGGATTATCAAATATCTCTTTAGGGATGGGAAGGAATTTTGTATCCCTTAAGTATATGTAACAAGGGCCCTTGGTTGTGGCATCATACACATCAACTTCATTCCCTTCCAATTCCATCATCTTGTTCCTTACTTTAGCATAATTAGGACTGTCGAGCTCTTCGGTCGGAGCTTCCCAGCACCCCCTTTCCCTGTATAGAAAGAAAGGACCATGGTGGATGTCTTAATTACAAAACTATGTCAGCCTCAAGATTGACCTAAGCTCCATATTGCATATTTAATATAATTTAAGAAGCACATTTGGAAAAACAACCAATGGTCCATAAGTTTTGTCAGCGTGTCTTATCGCTAAACATTAAGCATTGCCTTAGCCTCAGCCTACTCCTCCATGAGATCCTCACCCATGTACTTACTAAGAAGTTCATCATGTACTTACTTTCTCATCCAGAAGGGAAATATGGGAAACAAACTCTCACTCTCTCTGTTGTTGGTTTCCCTTATCCTGCTCTCCCATTTCTTCCGCCACATCCTCATCTTCAATGAATAGGACCAACTTAATGGAAATGACCTTGTCGCCCTTGATTGTCAACCTAGCCTCCCTCTAGATAGACTCGATCATCTACCACTCCCTCAACGCTCTAGCTTGCGTCTCCTCCTCTGTGGGCCACTTGATTTTCTCCATGGTATTGTTCTTGTCATCGTTGTCGCCATAATAACTGGCATCAATTCACTTGTAGATCACATACCTAGACCTCTTCTTCTTCGCCTTGCGAGGATTATCGAATAGCTCTTTGACGCCGAGAAGGAATTTCTCAGTCGCACTTATACAATTGAATGTTGGAACATAGCATGTTACAATATTCCAACAACCATTTGTACGAGTGTGGCTAGGAAATTCCTCCCCAACATCAAAGAGATATTCAATAAGCCCCCCCAAAAAATAAGAGGATTTATATGTATGAGATCTACAAGAGAATTGACGCTAGTTATTATGGTGATAGCGATGACGAGAATGATATCTTGGAGAAAGTAGAGTGGTCTGAGGAGGACGAGATGTGAGCCAGAGCGTCGAGGGAGTGGCAGAGAATCAAATATATCTAGAGGTGGGTCAGGTTAATGATCAAGAGAGAGGACATTGTTTCCATTAAGTCGATCCTATTCAAGGAAGATGATGATGTGGCAAAAAAAATGGGAGAGCGGGACAAGGGAAACCAACAATAAAGAGAGTGAGAGTTTGTTTCCTATGTTCCCCTTCTAGATGAGAAAGTGACCGAGTGCATGGTTGTGGAGAAGAAGAAACACGATGAACTTCTTAGTAATTACATGGGTGAGGATCTCATGGAGGAGCAGGTCGAGGCCAAGGCAATGCTTAATATTTAGCAATAAGACATGCTGACAAAGCTTATGGATCATCGGTTGTTTTTCCAAATGTGTTTCTTAACTTCTATTAAATATACAATATGGAGCTTAGGTCAATCTCGAGGCTAACATAGTGTTATAATTAAGACATCCACCAGGGTTATTTCTTGTTGAACAGGGAAAAGGCACACCGGGAAGCTCTGATCATAGATCTTGGCAGTCTTAATTATACCAGAGTAAGGACTAATATGATGGACTTGGAAGGGAATGAATTTGATGTACTCAATGTCACAGGAAAGGGCCCCGGTTACAAATAATCTAGGGCTACAAAATTGCTCCCCATCCTCAATGAGATATTTGATAATCCCCCTCGAGGCGAAGAACAAAAGGTGTAGGTATGTGATCTACAAGCAAATTGATGCCAGTTCATATTATGGATATAGGAATGATGAGGACAGTATCTTGGAGAAAGTCAAGCGGCCCGTAGAGGAGGATATGTGAGGTAGATTACTGAGGAAGTGGTAGAGGATTGATTCCATATGCTAAATTATGAGAGGCACCAAAGAGTAACCTATGTTTTTGCCTCCACAAAGTAAAATCTCCACAAAATTTTATCGTGAAGGTTTCCATATGTGTATTGTGAATTAAATTTTTTTTCTCCTGGCTACTACTGCTACTGCTACTACACTCGGCGTCGTCAGTGTATCTGATTCACATAAAATCTTTTTTAGGCACATATATATAGATAAAATCAATTTAAATATAAAACACAAACATATATAACAAATTTGTATTTATCAAAAACTAAAAATAGTTTATATTTCCAAAAAAAAGTGAAAAAAGTAAGCGGTGCTCTTAACAAATACATATGCACAGCGTTCGGTGCTCCTTATCAAACATAAGGCACCAAAAAAACATATGTTAAATATAATGCACCACTGCATCATTTTTATTCTAGAACTGATATCTATAGCGATGCGTTGTGATGTATAGTGCACGAGTTCAGGGTTGGTGTTAAACCACGCGATGCATTGGGTTATACTAAATGCATTGACTCTCTATGTTAATTCATGCATCGGATTATTTTAACCGATGTCTTATCTTTTCATGATGAACTGTTAACATGTGTGTTTTATAATCTGCACTAGAATGATAATTTTTAAACTGTTTTTCCTAGTACAAGTTACTTAACCACCTTAGTTTGTTTCATTTAAATCAACGCACCAATGATTCATTTGAGCTTTGTACGCGTTGATATTGGTGTGTTTGTATTATAACACACTGATGAGGGGGCATACCATAAAATGAACTGAGATGGTAAATTATTATGTATTTTGTTCATTGTGTTGTACCACACATTACCGATGTTTTTTATTCATTTGACGCATCGCGGAGGAAATTTGTGTTTCAAAAACTTGGTGGTGCATTCAATTAATACAACACATCGATGCATTTAGCTCAATTGGTGCACTTCCTAGTATTTTAGTGATGCTTACAATAAGACGCATTGAACTACAAAATTATGAAAAATCATCACAGTGTCGGACTCTTTACATCACGAGTGCATTGTTTCGATCCATTCGCACCGACCGGTGAAATTGTTGAATATGAAATTATGTAGTGTGATGTGTTAACATAAACACATCGGTGCTACCATGTTATTGGAGCATTGATGTTTTTCTTAATGATGCATTTTTTGTCGAAATCACCAATTATAGGGTGTCCACCAAAACGACACAACAATCCAGTGTGCAATGTCTCTATTAACACACTGGTACCACCATGATAGTGGAGCACCATCCTTTTATTCCTCGATGCATTGTAAATTTGAGTGCACCATGAATGAGGCATCTAATGAGATGCTTCGCTGTGAAAATTCAGGAAATATATGTCCCGGTGCGTTTATGTATAGAGTGTCAATGCATTTGATTACAATGGTTGCACCACTACATTAAATTTTATAAATTGTTATGTTAGTGGTGCAGTCAGTTAAATGAAGTGTACCAATGCATAATGTTAAACGCATCGGTACAATTTATTCAGTGTTTGAACATTGACTTGTCAAGGCATTATTTTTCAGGCACACCCCGACGCGGTTAGTTAAAATTGGTGCACCGCTAGGTTAAATTTGATATATCATAGAGCTAGCAGTGCAGCTAATGAAGGTCGATGTGGTTATGGGCCTATTTTACGCTGGTGTCGAGGAATTTTGAAGGACGCACCGCTTTGTTTTTAGTAATTTATCTTGGTGCACTAGAGTGAACAACACCGGTGCGAACATATATGGATGTGTTGGAAGCGGTGCTCATTATGTATTTAACACAATATGCACTAGTGGCGGTGCTCACTATGTATTTAATATAGTACATACAGTTTGGGGCGAGCCAAACCATTTAGGCGCACCGCGTGAAAAAGAAAAAAAATTGAAAAATGTGAAATTTCAAGATGAATTCTAATTTTGATTGGATGAAAATGCAAATAGGAATCTAATAAATAATTTACTTGATCTCTTTTGTCTCGAAGAGGCATGGTTGCACAGTTGAGAGGAAATCAAAATTTGTGGTAATTTCCAAATTTTGGAAATGTGTGGAATCCACCAATGGAGTTATCCTAGTCAGTGTAGAGCACCATAAATAGGGCACCTTAGGAAGAGAGGTGAACATCAGTGCTTGCTTGAGATTTTGGAAGCACGGGATGCATTGTAACAATGAAAATAAGTTTGGTAAAAAAATAATTATTTACTATTATGAACATAAAATATACATAAATAGGTATTCATAACATAATAATTAATTAATGAATAGTAATAATTATTAATAATGAAAGGTCATGTCTCAAAGGACATGACTATTGGTTGAGGGCACCCCTGCATGGGTATATTAACGAGCCTTCATTCTCAATTGTATCTATATTATATCATATCTTATATATTCATTTATTATTTACAATCCTACATGGATTATTATGTTATATTCCAAGTATTTTGGATAATTCTTGTGTGAGCGAACTTTGTTCGTCTCATCCGCGATGCACCTTTCAACATAACGACTCATTGGGATATACCATTCACCATCACCTGTGCAATTTATTTGGTGCATATAATTTTATTATAAATTATGGAAGTGTTATTGTTCAACAACATCGGTGTGATTTATTCAGTGCATATTATTCTTGGTGCATATTGTTCAACGACACCAGTGTGATTTATTCGATGCATATTGTTCTCGGTGCATACTATTCAATGACATCGGTGTGATTTATTCGGTGCATATAATTTTATTATAAAGTATGGTGGTGCTACTAGAACATGGATGCACTGGTAGTGTATTGTTCATGAACTCGTTGGTGCATATATATTAAATTCACACCGAGAAAACAACCTCCGCAAAAATTTACAACATCCCACCTTCATTATGAATAGTGATGATGTGTTTGAACATTTAAGTCTCGATGTGGTATGTTTTAGGTTATTTTCATCATCATAACTCTTGTCATCGTTTTCATCACCATAATCAACATTGTTGTCACCCTACTCCTCCTCATCATCGTCGTCGTCGTCATTGCCATCATCATATTCATTTCCATTGTCATGATCATCATCATAATAATAAACATTGTCATCCTCATCCCCATCATCATTGTCATTGCCATCATAAATTAACCATTATGACCATAGACACAGGATGGCGCTTGACACAATTTCCTCCTAATATACTGTAAACTAAAACACATTAACATCTCAATACACTATAAACCCTAACTAATTTGATTATGAACGAACTATGATGTCTAACACCCTAACCCACTAGCACACCTTAATATCTAACAATTCTGACCCCTAACCCTTATCACCCCTAACAAAATCATTCACCATAAGGTTTGACCCTGAGAACAATAACATCCTAACCATTATGACCCAGAGTCCCTATGAGCCATGACATAATCATCCCTTAACACATTTTGACCACAAACATTATTACCTCTAACCATTGTGATCCTAAACACATTAACTATGATACTAATCCATTATGCATCGTCATCGTCGTCGTCATGAACATCGTCATCGTCATCGTCATCATCATCATCATCATCATCATTGTGGTAGTCATCTTCATCATCATCATTATCATCATATAATATAATATATTTATTAATTGTATGATATATAGTAGACTATATTTATATAATATGCAAAATACTCATTTGATGCAGATTTTTCTTGATTGTTGATTGTATGCAAAATACTCATTTGATGCAGCAATTTTTAGAATTGTGAAATAGGCAGAGATGATTTGTCCGATCTAATTTATATCTTTTCACTTTCTTGTCAAAGCATCTAACTTATGTTTTTTCCATTTGAAATTGCAAAGTAGAACCCTATCGCGTGCCTTAAGCTTCTGATAATGAGGATCATGGTTTTGAACATCCTTGGCCAAACCTATAATAGCTACTTACTGCTAAAGAGAAAACTAAGTGAGTAACATAGTTTTTATCATACACTGATAATATTTTAATCTATCTTTTTCTCGGACGGAGATGTTTCTAGGGATTATGTTCAAGGCGTTGAAGTCTGATATAAACTCAAAGCATGTTGGTGCATTTTCAAAATGTTTCTTGCAGGTGTGTAGTCACATCCTTCTATCTTTTTTTTCTTCTTTTGTTTGGTTGTGGTTATGCCAGGACATATAATATAAATAAACTTTTGACTCTTACAATTTTTATTTGGAAATATAAATAAATTTTTCATTGAAGTTTTTAGTATCAATTGAATTCCTTATTTAAATTTGATAAGAGGGTGCATAACTTTCACCAAATCTACGTTCACTACTATCAATAAGTATAGAAACACTAATATATTAGTCTTTGGCTTGTAGTATTTTAGCAATTTGGTAGTCTGGGTCAAAGTTTTTACAGTTTTATATCTTATTGTGCAGGTCACACTTCAACAGCCCTGACAATTTGCATGTTCTTGTCTTTTTCTATTGTCTGAAGTTTTAAAAGAAAGACCTCTTCTTTGGTGAGGAATCATTCTTGATCATTGTATTATGCATTTAACTCGTCGAATGTGTAATATTTCATTGTTTTGAAATTGGTGGGTCTGAAATATATGATTGTAGGTTACTTATTTTCTTTTATTAACAATTAAATGTTGTTTTAACATGGATTGTTGCATGAATGCAGTGCTTGAGCCTAAGGAAAATGATGATGATATTGAACATTTTATGGATGTTATAGAAGAGGGTGACCAAATGACAGAAAATTACCTCAAAGTCACTACTCATAGCTTTATCAACTCGGTGTTGAATTTCTAGTATTACTAAGGTAGAAAATGATGATAGAAGTGATTCTTAATTGGACGATGGAGAAATTCCTAGTCATTCTTCTGATTCTTGAGAAACAATACTAAATATGATGAGGAAATTTTTGGGAATGCTAGGAATAATAGTGAATAGTCTAGGGTGATCAAGGAAATATCAAATTTTTTACAAGACATATTAAATACAAATAATCAGTTTGATGAATTAGGAAAAAGTAATGACTGACCTAAATCTAGCTATTATGATCCTCGGATGCGTGAACCTACTTATTGGTATGTTTGTTCAAACCTTTTGTTTTGAAGTTAGGATTTGAGTACCTTCTTGTTGGTTTATATGATTTAATTCTTGGGTTTATTTTTCTGAACTAAAACTTAAGTTTTAGTGGTAGACTGGTAATATTGTGATGAATCTTTGAATATAGTGGGCCCAACGGTTTCCTCCTCCTCAAAGATCATAGGTTTTAATCTAAAGAGGGGTAGGGGATGTAAACCTATGTAAACTAAGTAGTGAAAAACTTGCATGGACGGGGTCCCTTATCCCACAAACAAGGGGGTCTCATTTATCAATTTGGTGTTCTGGCTAGGTTGTCACTTTCAAAATGGATTATTATTGTTGTTGTTGTTGTTGTTGTTGTTGTTATTTCTTTCCTGTAAACTAAGTAGTGAAAACCTTGCATGGACGGGGTCCCTTATCCCACAAACAAGGGGGTCTCATATTGTGACCTTCAAAATGGATTATTGTTGTTGTTGTTTTCCTTCCTTAACTAGACATCGTTTATGATCTAGAAATCATATTGTAGATTTTGCTTGCTTTTAAGGATTGAGAAAATAAAACTCACTCACGAGGATTATTGTTTACAAGAAAGTATTTGTTAGTTGGCAACTATTTATATGTCATCGATTGATAAAGCATAGTAATAAATCAAGATGAACTTCTCCAAAGTTCATCTTAATTGATTTGGCATTGATGGTTCTTCGATACATTAGTAGATATTGAGCATCAACGATTTGTGAGTGCTACAGTTAGACTTAGCACATGATCACAGGTTTTCATTACTTTGAGTTAAGGCTTAGACATGTTTACTGTGCACCAAGTCATCACGTTCATCATTTTTTTGGGTTGAGATTCGAAATTGAGCAAATAAAAAAAATGTGTGATGAAGTTTGTTAAGTTTGGAAAATTTAATCCCCTATTCTAATTATTATTTTTATTGGACCTAACAGTTAAAAACATGTGTTCCTCCTTCGAGGTCACAAGTTCAAATTTGGAAGGGGTAGGGTATGAACACCTTCGTATAATAAGCAGCGAAATCATTATGCGGAGGAATCCCTTGTCCCTGTTGACACTTGAATCTGTTAGGACTGAAACAAAAACCTCACGAGGATGTAAATACCCTTGCGTTTTTATAGAGGTGGTACTCCTATTTACTTCAAACATTCTTGGGACTCTAGATCTTCAGAATATGGGACTTTGCAGAAGTTTGTCGTGGTAATCAAAGAATCATAAAATAACAACAAAGAAAATGTTTTGTTTTTCTTTTAAAGAAAGTTCCTGAGAAATGACCAGGAACAACACACTTCATACATTTAACAAAAATAGACAAAAATTCCTCACATCCATCATAGTTTGACTAAAGATTTATGATCACATAAAAATAAGAAGATGATCTGCATGCATAAGAGAATTTTAACATAATGAACATGGGCAAATAAGTAAAGATAATGATAGATCAACCTCAAATACTTTATACTCAAAACTCAGAGTTACAAAGCACAATCAAGATTGTTCCCGAAATAGCTCTCTTGAAATTTATAAATATATATATATATATAGTTTGTTACATATTCTTTGAAATTTAAAATGTGTTTGTCCTAAGGACTGGGATTATGGCTCCTGCGTACCATAAAGAAAATATATACAAGAATTAAGCTCGTAGAAGGAGGATGGTGGGTGAAAGTAGAACAGCAAGACCTGGAAAGAAGAAAATGAGTAGTTATCATACGTTGGTTAAACCTTTCTAGTCAAAGAGGTGGAATAATTGGATGAAGGAACTGATAAAGAAAGAAATATGTGATCATCATAAACTTACTATGAAGGTCTCTCATGTATTCACTTGCTTTCTTTTGTCCTTTTATTGTATTCATTAACGGTTACAGGAACCATCTCAATTGTTTATTGGTGCAGACCCACAGCCCTCAGGCCAAGATCCACGCAGGATCGATCTTCTTCGAATCCACAGAACTGAAATGGTTCTTTTAGGCCCTCACTGGAATCCCACGAATTTGATCCACAGGTCCTAGTTGTATCGATATTTCGGTAACTGGGAGTTTGAAATGCAGCGACCCAAACCACTGGTCACTCCATTCCCTGAATTCTTATATGGGAATTCGCAGACAAGATCCAACAGCTCTCGATGAGTTGGATCAAACGGTCCAGATCCTTTCAGAGTTTTGCGAAACTTGACCACTCCTTTGACTTCCACCGCACGTATCCTCAGACTGACACTTGGGACCCACCTTTCGGTGTTTCTCTCTTCATGATTTTGGGAGTTGTGTTGACCATGCGACTCTACCTCTTGAGTCTTGAAACCCTGAAACCCGATTGGGGCCCAACGGCTATTGTCCCTCAACCTTTCACGAATTTTTCCTTTCACGCTTCGGGATTTCACGAACCGGGAGTTTGAAACTCTCGATTCCAAAATCACAACCTCCTCTACTTCCCGAACCCCGAAATGTCGAAATGTCGAAATGGGCTCAACGACGATTAGCCCCTGACCAAATCTTGGTCCATGTGGTTGCTTCCTCCATGACCACAGCCCTACTCCAAAGTCACGTCGCGTTTCAGGACTTCGAAGTTTTCAACGCAAAGTGCCCCGACTCCTTGTCATCGAAAATGCCGAAATGTCGAACCCCGAAATGACGAAATGTCAAAATTCCACTCCAAAGGGGGATCAACATCTCCTATTGCTTCTCATCCAACGGTCACTACTCCTCCTGAGCTTCTGAACGCTAAAAGACACTCAGCCTTAACCTTCTCACAGATCTACAAGATCTAACGGCCTACGGGATTTCGCACTTCTCCACGAAGCATCTCTACCATACGTTTCTTCTCTTTTGTGCGGATTCCAAAGATTAAACTCTGTGCATCTTCGCTCGATCCAACGGTTGTCGGGTATCAACGCTATATCTGATAGCCCAAATCTAATCTTCTGCACTATCTCCTCTTGTTGTTTGGACGTGAAACTTGATGGTCCAAATATCGTCTCTCCAGCTGATCTAATGGAAATTATGCTCCCTCCTGAGCTTGAGAACTTCCTCCCTCCCCTTGGGAGATTTTCTGAAGTTTCAAAGACCTCGACCTTTGCTTCCTCTATGAGCTCAAATCCTTTGGATATTGCATGTGTTCTAGGAATGCTATACCTCCTAATATTTGTCGACTGTGAAACCTCAAAGGGTTTCTTGGCTTTCTTCTCACTATGTTTTTACTTGGTGCGCTAAGGCACTATCCTTCCTGAGCTTTGTTTACCCGAGCCTCTAGGGGACTCGCCCTTTTGGGTCCTCAAAGGGAAATCTGGTGTCCTCCTAACGACATTCTTCTCAAGCCCTCCTTGTTGAGCTTAACAAAGTATTCAGTAACTCTGTGAGTGTCTCTCCTTGACACATCTCTTCCCAACAGAACTCGAAAAGATTTCTTCTGTGCACCCTATGCAACTGCTCAATGCCTACCTACCAGAGTTCTCCAGAATCCTCAGTGACTCTGTCTTCTCACCGAACTTGAAATAGAGTTCTCCTCAATGCATCCTGTACATTTTCTCAATGCCCAACTGGCAGAGCCTTTACAGAATTCTCAACAATTCTGCTTCTCCTCTCTGTGTTGTCCTATGCACAGTTTCTCCTTCAAGGTGTTCAACAACCTTGAGGCTTCCTCTTTGAGTCAATGACTTTAGCTAGTGCGCCTTCCTGGCACGTCTTTGTCTGAAATTCCACATAATTCAAAAGTGCACTCCTTGCACTGGCTTTCAAAGACCGCAGTACTCTATCATGCACTCTTGCATAAAGCCACAAAGAACCCGAACCTGAAAATCAAAGAACTCAACAGACAACTACTCTTGTCTATAACCTGCAAATGTAAACAACACATACATCCATAGCATATCATCAACACATAGAGACATTCATTCATGAACTCACAAACACATGAACAACAACATGCAGGAAAAACTGCTCTAATTGTATTAATCAAGAATGCTTTATTACAATGCGTTCAAGCTCGGACTGCAAAAGAGTCTCGGCTCTCCTCTCCTATCTAACCTATTCTCCTTGTTCTTCTCTGCCTAACTAAAAAACAAAAGAAGATATTTTTACAAAAGGGGGCTCCTCGAGCGCTTCCCTCCTTCCTCACCAACTCTCATTAATTTACATTCAATTACATTGAATGGTTGTCTAGTCCAAATCGGATCTAGATCTCAGCCTTACAACCATTTAAGGCAATTTTTAAATTTTTAAAAACGAGAGGGTTGCATCTCTCTCCTCCATTGAATGAGTACTTTGATGTGTTGGATGGATGGCACGTAGCTGACTTGGAGCGATGCTCCTGCATCATACTCCTCTGCTGTGAAAAAATCATGAGCTTCCCAGCATGGCTGTCAAAATCCACATGGGTCCCAAACAGTTCTTTGGAGTTGTCCATCTACTCCCCTGCTTTGTTGTTGTTGCTATTGTTTCCTTGCTGCTCTTGTAGGCTCCCTTCTTCTCAGCTTCTCGTTGCTGGCAGTCTCTGCTGCTGAACTCAACATCAGCCTTCTAATTTCTTCAATTACCTCGTCCAGTGACTCCAGTGGCTGGATATCCTTATGCAGTCTTCTCTGCTACAATTCCTTCATCTCTATGGGTAGATATACTTGATCTCCCATGTTGTCTTTATCTCTCTTTGTGGTGCTGAGTGGCCACTCTGCTGCAGACTCCAATTTTGCAGTCCTTTTACCTTCTGACAGATTTGTTTCTGCCAGGTGTTCTTCCAACTGCTCCCCAGGCTGGTATGCTCCTCTATCTTCTTCCAACTTAGCCTGTTGGATGTGCAATCTTTGCACCATCACCCTCCTTTCCATGGTTTCCAATTCTTCACACAGGTCAACAAAATCCATGTTGTTTGCTTCCTCTTCTTCTTCTTCTTCTTCTGCAGTTTCTAGTACTGCAGTGATTTCCTGTCCAGCTTCCTGGCTGAAAATTTTGAGCCATTCTGTTGAATGCTCATCTTCTACTTCTTGGGTAAACGTCAGTGTTTGCTCCATTTCTTCCTCCATGATAGTATCTATTGGTTGTCCTCCTGTTGTTGCTCCATCTGCAACACCTTCATTGGCCTCAACTGGAGTATGTGGCAGGAATACCCAAATTCCCCCAATCATTAAAATGTTCTTTTGATCCTCACCTGTCAGTACTCCTTGTTGATCTGAACTCTCCTCTGAGTTCATGAGACTCTCAAACAGTCTCATCTTCTTTCCCCTGCCCACCTGGCAATTTGGGAATTTTTTGCTGCCCACTTAGCAGTCTATGAGATCCAATGATCCCATCTCATTGCCCACTTCGAAATCTGAACTTTCACCACTGCTCCCCTGGCAGCATGCGAGACCTTCCACTAATCTCTTTCCATTGCCCACCTGGCAACTTGAAAGTCCACTTCTGCCTACCTGGTAGTTTATGAGATCCTATGTTAATCTCATACCATTGCCCTCCTGGCAATATGAATTTCCATGGTTGTCCTCCTAATAGTATATGAGATCCTCCAATGATCTCATTTCATTTCCCATCTGGCAATTTGAAAATCCATCCCTGCCCTCTTGGCAGTCTTTGAGATCATCCAATGATCTTAGTTCATCCTCAATGTCACTGAGATTTCTCCCAGTGTCTGGTTCACACACATGAACCATCTCCTCTTCATCTCTGAGGCTTTCCACATACCTTAGTCATTCCTTCAATAGCCTTCGTTGTCCTCTGGCCAACAATTTCTTGACTGACCACTTTGCTTTCCTCCTCAGAGGCCATTCATACACCCAATGTGTCTTTGCATCCTTTTGCATCCACAATGCAAGCTCTTCCATTCTCGCCCTTATCTCAGTGAGTTATTTATCAATCTCTACTTTACTCATCTGCTGGTGGTCTCCTCTTCCACCACGCTCATGGACTTTAGTAGCCATCTTCCTGTTCCTGTCTGCCCTCCTGGAAAACTTGTTGTTGTCACTCTACAATCATGAGTGCTTCCAACATTTCCTATAGTCCTCCTGACTGTCTATTGATTGTTGTGCACCTTGTAACAATCATCAAAGAGCTTCGACACTATGTCTTCTTCTTCTTCTATCTGTAAGAAAAGATCATCACTCTGGCTACCTCTGTCACCTACAGAAGTCAAATCCCTCTCTGATACCACACTGGTGCAAACCCATGGCCCTCAGGCCGAGATCTGTGCAGGATCGATCTTCTTCGAATCTGTAGAACTGAAATAGTTCTTTCGGACCCTCACTGGAACCCCACGAATCTGATCCACAGGTCTTGGCTGTATCGGGATTTCGGTAACCGGGAGTTTGCAATGAAGTGACCCAAACCACTGGTCACTCCATTCCCCGAATTCTGATATGGGAATTCGCACACGAGATCCAACGGCTCTCGATGAATTGGATCAAACGGTCCAGATCCTTTCAGAGTTTCATGAACCTTGACCACTCCTTTGACTTCCACTGCACGTATCCTCTTACTGACACTTGGGACCCACCTTTCGGTGTTTCTCTCTTCGTGATTTCAGGAGTTATGTTGAACATGCAACACTACCTCTTAAGTCCCGAAACCCTGAAACCCGATTGGGTTCCAATGGCTATTGTCCCTCAACCTTTCGGGAATTTTTCCTTTTGCTCTTCGGGATTTTGCAAACTGGGAGTTTAAAATTCTCGATTCCAAAATCACAGCCTCCTCTGCTTCCTGAACCCTGAAATGTCGAAATGTCGAAATGGGCTCAACGACGATTATCCCCTGACCAAATATCGGTCCATGTGGTTGCTTCCTCTGTGACCACGGCCCTACTCCAAAGACACATCACGTTTCGTGACTTTGGAGTTTTCAACGTAGAGTGCCCCAGCTCCTTGTCATCGGAAATGCCGAAATGTCGAAATGTCGAAATTCCACTCCAAAGGGGGATCAACGGGTCCTGTTGCTTCTCATCCAATGGTCACTACTCCTCCTGAGATCCTAAACGCTAAAATACACTCAGCCTTAACCTTCTCACATATCTGCAAGATCTAATGGCCTATGGGATTTCGCACTTCTCCACGAAGTGTCTCCACCATCTGTTTCTTCTCTTTTGTGCGTCTTCACTCGATCCAAGGGTTGTCAGATATCGATGCTAGATATGACGACGCAAATCTAATCTTCTACGCTCTCTCCTCCTGTTGTCTAGACATGAAACTCGACGGTTTAGATCTCGTCTCTCTAGCTGATCTAATGGCAGTTGTGCTCCCTCCTGAGCTTGAGAACTTCCTCCCTCCCCTTGGGAGATTTTCTGAAGTTCCAAGGCCTTGACGTTTGCTTCCTCTGCGAGCTCAATTCCTTTGGATATCGCATGTGTTCTAGGAACTCTATACCTCCTGAGCTTTGTCGACTATGAAACCTCAAAGGGTTTCTCGACTTTCTTCTCACTCTATTTTTACTCGGTGCGCTACGACACTATCCTTCCTGAGCTTTGTTTACCTGAGCCTCTAGGGGACTCACCCTTTTGGGTCCTCAAAGGGAAATCTGGTGTCCTCCTAATGACCTTCTTCTCAATCCCTCCTTGCTGAGCTTAACAGAGTATTTAGTAACTCTGTGAGTGTCTCTCCTTGACACTTCTCTTCCCAACAGAACTCGAAAAGAGTCCTTTTGTGCACCCTATGCAACTGCTCAATGCCCACCTGGCAGAGTTCTCCAGAATCCTCAGTGACTTTGTCTTCTCACCCAACTCGAAAAAGAGTTCTCCTCAATGCATCCTATGCATTTTCTCAATGCCCTCCTGGCAGAGCCTTTACAGAATTCTCAACAATTCTGCTTCTCCTCTCTGTGCTCTCCTCTACACAGTTTCGCCTTCAAGGTGTTCAGTAACCTTGAGGCTTCCTATTTGATTCAATGACTTTAGCTAGTGCGCCCTCCTGGCACATATTTGTCTGAAATTCCATAGAATTCAGAAGTGCACTCCTTGCACTGGCTTTCAAAGACCGCAGTACTCTGTCAAGCACTCTTGCATGAAGCCACAAAGAACCCAAACCTGAAAATCAAAGAACTCAATAGACAACTACTCATGTCTGTAACCTTCAAATGTAAACAACACATACATCCATAGCATATCATCAACACATAGAGACATTCATTCATGAACTCACAAACACATGAACAACAACATGTAGGAAAAACTGCTCTGTTTGTATTAATCAAGAATGCCTTATTACAATGTGTTTGAGCTCAAACTGCAACAGAGTCTCGGCTCTCCTATCCTATCTAACCTATTCTCCTTGTTCTTCTCTGCCTAACTGAAAAACAAAAGAAGATATTTTTACAAAAGGGGGCTCCTCGAGTGCTTCCCTCCATCCTCAACAACTCTCATTAATTTACATTCAATTACATTGAATGGTTGTCTAGTCCGAATCGGATCTAGATCTCAGCCTTACAACCATTTAAGGCAATTTTTAAATTTTGAAAAACGAGAGGGCTGCGTCTCTCTCCTCCATTGAATGTGTACTTTGATGTGCTGGTTGGATGGCGCGTAGCTGGCTTGGAGCGATTCTCCTGCATCATTTATTTCCCCTCGTTGGTCATTTTCTAGATTGCTTTCTCTAACCATTCTTCAATATAATGTTTCATTAGTGCCACATTTATCTTATGTCGTATTTTGATGTTGAATAACTCACCCTCCAAGTCTCTTAAATCAAAGGAAATTCCATGTAATGCTTCTTCAATTTCTTGATTCTTCACGGAGTAGTACACTAGTCAATTGTCTATGTCATATTCACTATATTCGAGTATACCATAGAACTTTTCAACTGATAACCCTTTAAAAATCTCAACTTGTTCGTCAAATTGTTGCTTTGTTAGGAATAACAAGTTGAGAATTAATTTGGGGTCTCGTATTTCGTTGGTGCTTCCTACTAAGTCTATCTCCATGAATCTCTTGTATAGTTATTCCCTTTTTAATATAGCTTGGATGCATGCTTGAACAATATTATTCAAATTTTTAATCTTCTCCTTCCAGCACACATTCAGCTGCTTTATTCGACTTGGGGAGGGAAGATCGTCATGTCTTCTTCTTAGTTTCATCATGTTAGAGACTTTGATTCCAAAGGGTACTACAGCATCAAGGTAAAAACTTTCTTCGTTATTTAGATCAGCGTGCAAGTATTCATGGAAGGTGTGTGCCCTTGAGACAAAAGAAACATTTTTTTTTTAAATCTCCCATGCCTCTGTGATCAATGCCACTATTTTATTGATATTTATTTCTACATAGCCCTTGGTTGATGTAAGTAGGCTTGAAGATCCTTTCAATTTAACAGTGGGTGTGATGGGCCTGACTATAGACAAAGGACTGGCAAGAAGTGGAATATGCATTAAGGCATCCTCCAGATCCTTGATCCTTTCTTTCAATTTTGTGTTTTTTGCTTCTAGGCCACCAATGGAATCATCAAGAGCATCCCTGATTGCTCTGTGAATTTTAGAAATCTAGGAAGGTCGCATATCCTTGAGATCAGCCTATGAACGAGATTTTCCTTTATTATTCTTTATATCACCCTTTTTAATAATCAATTTCTTGGATTCCTTGTTAAAGTGTTAGGGACCTAACCCCTAACGTAGGTAGCATAATATATTTCCATGTAATAAAGGTCAATATTAACAAGGCCTAGAAATAAAAAAGAATAAGTCCAATGTAAGAAGACCTAATAGAAGCTTTCACTTCTAGAAGGATATTCCTCTAGATGGTTCTTTTGATAGACATATTTAGTATAAATAGGAGTCAAGGGTATGAGAACTTTTGTCTTGGATACTATTGTAACAGAGCTCTGCTCAACTGGAGGTTATCCCCTCGAAGAGGCAAGTGAACATTGCTCTCAGTAATCAAAGTGTTCTTTATGGTATTATTCTAGAATCATTATGGTATTATTGTGGTGTTATTATGGTTATATTGTTGTTCATCTGCCATTTCTAGCTATTTATTTATATTCTACCTACTTTTTATATCTGGAATATTATAAGTGGTATCAGAGCACCTTCCTTGACAGAAAATTGTGGGTCATTTTTTTTCAGTGTAGAGACATATACTGGCGTATTTAAGCTACAAAGATCTATCGTTACATGCATAAACCCACGGTCGGGGATTCATAGATGCAGGAAATACAAGTGGTACTTAAGAGAACATTTGTTGGCCACCCTTGTAACCCCTGTTGGTACCCCTTCGAGTGGTAGCGCATCAGACATCACATGTATAAAGATCGGCCTAGATCTCCTGAATCCCTCCATAGATAAATTGATCAACTTCTTGACTGCTATATTTCCACCAAGAATATCACTTGGGAAGATACTCTCTAGTACCTAGGTAGTCGGGTAGTACAGCTAAGGGAACGGTCTAGCCTCCTTAGTTGGTGCCCTGAGATATTGGATCGAGTACTACTGTTGGACGTCACACATATATCAGAGAGCTATATCACAGGGAAAACCCTTTTTTGTAGAACCCTTGAATACCTAACCCTTGGGACAAAAACAAAAACAAAACAGACAAGATCTATTGTGGCGCAATTGTGTCTCATGCATTTGAGTTATGAAATTACTACACATTTCTTCATGTTAAGCATTTAGACATTTCATCACTGCAGTATTCTTCAGATCGAAGTATAACTCCACGGGACTAAAAAAAAAAAATTGGATCCTGTTGGCACCATTATTTGATACCAATTCCATTGGATTTCTCTCTTCGCCCTTATCGCAGTCATACCTACCATTTTTCAGCAAATTTTTTTTTATGGACCCAACCCCCTTCAAACACCTTATTTGGGATTTATCCCATTGGATTCAACTCATCGCCTTGATCGTTGTAATACACTTCACCCATAAACTATTCTTTGTGTGGTCCCACCCACCCCTTTTCGTGTTCCCTCATCATCATGGCCCATACCCGTAGCCAAGACTTGGAAGCTCGCTTCAATACCTTGCACTCTAATTTCACAGAAACCCAACAAGAAGTCTGACAACACAATGCCAATATTGTCTCCATCAATCAAAAAATGCATTCCTCCATTGTTGTTGTTGTTGTAGCTACCTCAATAGGGGAACTCAAACAAGAGCTCAAACAATACATTACTACCCATCTTGAATCTGTCTCTACAACGATCTGTGCCAAGTTGCATATCCTTGCAGATCTTCCCTTATCTGACCCACCTTTGCATACCAAAGGTGAAACTTGATCTGATTCCTAGAATTTTCAGTCCCATCACTTTCAGTGTGACCTATGCCTTCAGCGTGTGGATGTGACCAAATTTGATGGATCAGATCCCACTGGCTAGGTAACTCAAATGGAATATTATTTCTCTTTGTATGGTACTACAGATGAGTTCGCCAAACTCCGGTATGGTGTTCTCCACCTAGATCAAGAACATTGGCAATGGTGGCAATGGAGAAATAATTCCCTCCAAGGGTATGTGTCTTGGACACACTTTGTGGCAGAGATTTATGAACGCTTTGACACTGACACCAACCATTTAGGTCGTTTGACAAAGTTGAAACAATCTGGCACAGTGGAAGACTTTATATATGCTTTTGAGCGACTGGATTTTCACACAGAGGACATGTTTGATGATTTTTTTCCGAGAATTTTTTATCAATGGCATCAAGGATGAGATTCGTGCTCATGTCCTCATGGCTCAGCCTCAAAGTTGGGTGGACGCTACTAAAAGAGATAAGGAATCACAACATGTTGTCTCTTCTCAAAACCACAAACCCTCCTTTATTCCTTGCACTAAACCAGTAACTCCCACTCCTCCTTCTACTCCACTAAAGATCTAGAAATTGACCAAGGCTGAAATGGTTGAATGTCAACTCAAAGACCTTTGTTATAATTGTGATGACAAATATTTTATGGGACACAAGTGTAAGGAAAAAAATATTTTTATGGCCATCTCGGAGGATGTTTCAGAAGAGGATGTTAAGGCTCCCCTTGTGTCTATGTCACCTGAACCCACTGACATAACCCCTCCCTCAAACCCACCCGAAGTAGAATTGGTCATTTCCCTAAATGCTCTCACTGGATTATCAACTCCCCAAACCCTCAAGCTAATTGGTTACATCAAGCATAGGAAGGTCGTCATTATTATTGATAGTGGAAGCACCCGTAATTTTATTCATCGCTACATTTCCCAAGAAAATAATTGCTATATTTGTCCAGTCAATAATTTCCAAATCATGATTGCCAATGGTGGGTCCATGAAATGTGGAGGGCATTGTGAAAATGTGTGTCTCCAAAATGGTGAATATCGTCTGAAATCTCATATGTTTTCTATCGACATGGGAAGTTGTGACATTGTGTCGGGTGCAGAATGGCTAAGGACTTTGGGTCCCATTCTCATGGATTTTAAGGAATTAACCATGCAATTCAACCAGGAGGGCCAAAAATATAAGTTCCAAGGCATCACCATCGGTTCCCCAGAGATCATTAGTTCCCATTGGATGGAAAAACTACTCAAAAAAGGTCATTCTGGCATTATTTCCCAACTACATGCCATACAAGCCACTGAGACACCCTCTATGTCACAGGACCTCCAATCCATCCTCTCTAAACATCAAGTGGTTTTTCCCACTCCCTAGGAAATCCCTCCTTCCCATGGTGTTCATGATCATTCCATTCCCCTTGTCCCATGAAGCCTTCCTCCCAATATTTGTCCCTATCGTCACCCCTTTTCCCAAAAAAATGAAATTGAGAAAATGGTTCAAGAACTGCTCAATGCAGGTGTTATCTACCCTAGTTCGAGCCCCTGCTCTTTTCATGTGGTCATGGTCCTTAAGAAAGAAGGTTCTTGGAGCATATGTCCTAACTTTTGCGTCCTCAGCAAACTCACCATCAAAGACAAATTTCCCATTCTTGTCATTAATGACCTCTTGGATGAATTGAGTGGTGCCTAGTTATTTACTAAACTTGATCTTCGTTCGGGCTACCACCAGATTCGTATGAAAGAGGCAAGCATTCCTAATACTGCCTTTAGAACTCATGAGGGTCACTATGAGTTTTTGGTCGTGCCATTTGGCTTGTGTAATGCTCCCTCCACTTTCCAAAGCCTCATGAATCATTTCTTCTATCCTTTTCTCTGTCATTTTGTGTTATTTTCTTTGATGATATCCTCATCTATAGAAAAACTTGGACATACCATCTTGCTCATGTGGATCAAGTTCTCCATCTACTCTCTCAGCACCAACTTTTCCTCAAACAATCTAAATGTGCTTTTGGCACCTCAGAAGTAGAGTACTTGGGTCATCTTGTTGGCAAGGATGACATCATGGTGGATCCTAAAAAAGCTATGCAATATTGGCCTCACCCAAAGACCCTCAAAAGATTGTGGGGATTTATGGGTTTAACAGGTTATTATCGCAAGTTTGTTAAGAATTAGGGAAAGATTGTGGCACCTCTCACTGCACTCCTTCAAAATAATTCTTTCACTTGGACTCCAGCAACTGCTCAGGATTTTCAAACCTTGAAGATGGCCATGTGCACCACTCCAGTCCTGACCCTTCCTGATTTCACAAAGACCTTTGTCCTAGAATGTGATTCTTCTAGGAAAGGAATTGGCCCTGTCCTTATGAAAGAGGGTCTCCCTTTGGCCTTTACCAACAAGCAATTGTCTGAGAGAAATTTGAGCAAATCAATCTATGAAAAGGAAATGTTGTCTATTATGCATGTTGTGGATCTTTAGTGAACTTATCTATTGGGAAAGCGCTTCCAAATTAAGACATATCATCAAAGACTCAAGTATTTTCTGGAACAATTACTTTCCTCCCCCGAGCAACAAAAATGGGTGACTAATCTCTTTGGATATGATTATGAGATCATTTACAAAAAAGGCAAAGACAATGTGGTTGTTGATTCACTTTCCAGAAAATATGAAGATGAAAGGTCTCTTTTTTCTCTCTCTTTCATTGTACCAAATTGGCTCCAAGTTGTTCGCTAGGAATGGCTACACGATCCCAAAAGTTTGCATCTGATACAACAATTGCAGTTCAATTCTCCAGTTTCCCCAGGGTACTCTTGGCTCAATGATGAGCTTTGATACAAAGGTTGTTTGTATTTAAGTAAACAACCAAAACTTAAATCCACGGTACTTTCTGAGCTTCATGCTACACCCATAGTTGGGCACTCCGAGTTTACCAAAACCTATGACTGGGTCAAATGTTCTTTTTTTCTGGGAGGGTATGAAATAGGACGTTCGTAATTTTTTGGTTGAATGTGATGTGTGTCAACACAACAAGGGATAAACTGTCAAATCTCCTGGCACACTACAACTGCTTCCAATTCCACCTGCTATTTGGCAAGATATCTATATGGATTTTATTGTAGCCTTACCTAAATCGGGCAAAAAATCATTCATCATGGTGGTAGTTGATCGTCTTTCCAAGTATGTTCATTTATGTGCTCTTCAACACCCATTTACAGCATCTACTGTGGCTCAAATTTTCATGGATCGGGTCTTCAAGCTTCATGGCATGCCACATTCTATTGTTTATCATCGCAACCCAACTTTCACTGGCAATTTTTGGCAAGAACTGTTCAATCTACAAGGCACCCAATTGAATCTCATGGCTTATCATCCCCAGACTGATGGTCAAACTGAAGTTTTCAACAAATGTTTGGAAACATATTTGAGGTGTTTTGCATCAGAAAGGAAAAATCAGTGGGCTCAATGGTTACCACTAGCTGAATGGTGGTACAACACTTCATACCATACAGCTACACGCATGAATCATTTTCAAGCGGTATATGGACAAAAGCCACCTTCAGTCCTCTCATATTTTCCAGGTGTCTCGAAGGTCCAGGCGGTTGACCAAACGCTTACAGTTCGAGAGGATATTCTTCATACCCTCAAAGAGAATTTGGTCGTGGCCCAAAATCACATGAAGTGACAAGCAGATCAAGGTTACTCTTAACGTCAATTTGCAGAAGGAGCTCAGGTGTTTCTTCGACTGTAACCTTACAAGTAAATTTCCCTCAAGGTTGACCATTTTCAGAAACTGGCACCCAAATTTTATGGTCCTTATACCATTCTCAAGCGTGTGGGACGGGTGGCCTATCAGTTAGCTTTTCCCAATCATTCTAAGCTCCATCTAGTTTTTCATGTTTCCTACTTAAAGAAGGTGATTGGAACTAAGCGCCAAACTCAAACCAACCTTCCTGAGTTGGACGAAGAAGGCTCCATTTGGCTACAACCACAAGAAATTTTGGACCAACAGGAGCATCGTCTACATCAATGAACCATCAAGGAAGTGTTAGTCCAGTGGAAAGATACAACTCCAACAGATGCCACTTGGGAACCAGCTACCATTCTACAACAATTTCTCGATCTCAATCCTTGAGGACAAGGTTTTTTTTAAGGGGGAGGACATGCTAGGGACCTAACCCCTCACATAGGTAGAATAATATATTTCCATGTAATAAAGGTCAATATTAATAAGGCCTAGCAATAAGGAAGAATAAGTCCAATGTAAGAAGACCTAATAGAAGCTTCTGCTTCTAGACTGATGTTCAAGCAAACATACAAGGTCAAGGCACAAAGGACAAGACTGATGTTCTAGAGAATGATACTCGGGAAAAATCCTCCAGTGGCCAAAGGTGTTAAAACGCAGAAACAAACGGTTACAAGGCTGACGAGCAAGGTATGTAAATCTGGTTTATAGAACACACCATGGTAACGTCCTTCGATGTAAGTTTAACGAGCCCAAAGAAGGGAAGCTCGGTGATTTTTCATGTTTAGAGAGTCTGAAAAAGCATAAAAGGAAACTCTATTGGGGTACCTTTTTCATCAATAGTCTAGTTGGTTCGAAAAAGGGGTAAACTTAGCACCAACCAGACATCAATTCAAAACCATTTTAACGAGTGTGACAAGGACAAGATCACTCGGCTATTTTGTCAATTTTAAGGAGTCTGAAAAAAGCTTAACTATGAACTCCGTTAGGAATGTTCTTCTGGACCGTTTAACGAGTGTGAAAGAATAAGGTCACTCGGCAATCTTTTCAATTTTAGGGAGTCTGAAAAGAGCTTAACTATGGACTCCGGGGGGGCTTCTTTTTCGTATATTTAGTCCCTCAGGCCCGAAAAGGAATAAAATTATA
>ML809169.1:85139-100463 GCA_009831015.1 Picea engelmannii
TTTTCTCCTCCGCCGCTTGAACTATTGTTGGTAACTTTCCTAGTTGGGTGGTCCATTGGAGCATTGCTCCGAGATGTGGTGGTTTTAGGAGTAACAACTTGAGATTGGGCACTCTTCTCACTGGGACCCTTTCCTTTTTTCTTCTGAAGCTCGTTAGTACTAAGTATTGTTTCCAAGTCACTAGCATTGTGAGTAGGAGTGCCTAATTTGTTATCTTCTTCTTCACCCAGAATAGTATGAATAAATGAATTGTTGAATCTGACTACCAGGATATGTTCTACGAAAATTTTGTTAGGGTTAAACCCCTTTATCTTTTCAGTGTATTTCAGATTCACATTTTGGAAGTGTTTCATAAACTCATCAATTTTCTTTATATTCCTAAATATAAAGTCTCCAATTTTCCAAGGAAAATGTATGAATTTTATTTTTTTTTCGTTTCTCATGGAAAAAGTGTAGCCAGAAATTATACTGCCTTGCCACTTCAATAATAAACATTATATCAGATACATGGTATGGAAGAAAAGAGGAATTTTCCTTGGAACAGAAGATCCTGATAATATTGTGATTTTCCATCTGCTCTAATGTCCCCTTTTTATCCAAGAATTTATTTTCCTGATCAGATATCCTGGGGGTATGTTTACCAAACAATGGTCCTTTGAAAACTGAAACGAAATCATTGTGAACTTCATAAAAATGCGAAGAAGCCTTGTGTCTCCACAATGATTGATACCATAAGGTAACTGGATCAAGTTCACAGTTCACCTTCTTACAGATAGACAATTTTAGAAATTGACAGCAATATGCTATCGCAAACACCAAATAAGAAGCCATGAAGAATTTGTTGTCTCTTTTGTATTGTGATAATTGGGAGGAGATTTCAATGGAAATCAGTTTTCCCCAATCGAAGATAGCTTTCTCTTTAACTGTAAAATACAAAATATAAAGAATCATGTAGGAAATGGTGACAGTTCTTTCTTGGCATGTCATCTTAGTAAACAACCAAGCAATTTCCCGAAAGGTATTTTTAAATGAGTCAAACTGAATCTCGATAATGTCTTCTGGGATAGTCACGGGATTCTCCAAGAACTTAGGCAAGAGGTCTAGGCCAATATCATGTCTTTCCAGGAAATCATTGCAATCCTCTCCTTTTAAGGTAAGTGTTGGCTCAGGGAGCTTCAACATCTTTCAAAACACTTGCGGTGAAAGAGAAACGGGGGAATGGGCTTGAAGTTGAATAATCTGCTGAATCGGTACGTATTTCTCAATGCACCATGCAACCAATTCTTTGTAGTTGAATACTTCAGGGACACACCCTGCGCACACAATTATGGATGTCCATATCACTTCTTTTTTAGCAGCGATAGTAAGAATATGCTCTCGAGCATTGAAAGGTTTGGTCTTCACGCCCAAAAATATTTAAAGTATCACCACAAAATTGTTATCGAGTTGTTGTTGCCATAGGTTGATGAGAGTGTTCTTTTACCTAGATAATACTTGAAATGAATCCCTTGAGAGAGATAACAATAATATAACCCTTGGAAATTCATACTTTAATGCAATAATGGAAAAATCTTCTTGAGCCCTTCGCTTATTAATGATGATCTTACAGAGCCTGCATAATCAGTTATTAGCATTGAACCATACTAAATGCACATTGGGGAAAGCATGAAGATGGCAGGGATGAACAAGAGCAATTTGAATTTGAGCTTTTTTGTGAACTCGTGAACCTGTAGTTGTGAACGATAAAAAATAGACTAAGTGTTGCACGGCAGTCGGTCGGACTCAATACAGGAGAAATGGAATGCTTAAGAGCTCGGTAAGTCTGATGGTCATAATTTAGATCACAAATCTTTGGGTGAAAAATGGATATCGCATAATTTGGAATATGAAATCTTGAACCCGCAGTTGCAAAAATGGTTAAGTACATAATAACACGACAGTCGATTGGACTCATGACATGGGAATATGGATGGAGGTGAGAACCCGCGAGTCCACCAACCTGTGAACCCACTGATTTTTTTGAAATACAACTAACTATGGTAACTAGAAAGGGAAAAAAAGAAAAAGGGAATGAGGGTAGGTATAGAAGGGGGAAAAGAAATGGAAAAAATGAGTTGGGAAAATAGAAAAGGGAGGGAAATTTCGGAAGTGGGAATTGATCTCAACAAATGGATCCAACTGTGGGATGATAACCCCCTGTGGGTTTTCAAGAATCCAGAATCTTCATAACCAGGCGCTTCCATCCACTGGGCTATGGAGTTAGAGGTAAGAATATACAAACTGAAAAAATAAAATTTATGTACATGGAGATGAGAAAGTTTTAAGTGAAAAAACCTTTCAACGTTTCTCGTTGATAGGCAGCATCAATATTTTACCCTTCATGTCTTTGAGCATATAAGAATTAAAACCCAAGATCTTTTCGATGATGTATGGTCCAATCCAAAGTGCTTTGAACTTTGTGTGCATGGATGGCTTCTCCTTAGCTTTGTTCCAGAGTAACACCAATTCTCCCTTCTGAAAATTATTCGCAGTTACATTCTCGTCAAAATATATTTTGATACTTTGTTGTCTCTGAGAAGTTCTATTCAGGGCCTTACTTCGTTCTTCCTCCAATTTCAACAGTTGGTTGATCCTTCGTTGGATAGGTGAACTATCTTCTACATCTTCTGTATTAACCACAAAACTCAAAGCATTGAGTTCAAGACTAACTCGCATTTTTGCTTCTTTCCCATAAACCGATGTATATGGAGACATATTGATGCTATCCTTAGGAGTCATTCTACTTTCCCACAATGCACCAATCAACTTCAGATGTCAATTCTTTTGGTTCTTGTTGATAGTTTTCTTCAATATTTGAATGAGTGTCTTATTTTTGGATTCTGCAAGACCGTTTCCTTGTGGGTAATAGTTTGATGATTGCCCGATAATAATTCTTTATTCTCCACAGAATTCTGTAAATTTGGAACCAATGAAAATCAAACCATTATCAGAGATAAATTTGTCTGGAACACTGAATCTTGACGAAATATTATCTTTGAGGAACTTAATTAACTCTTTAGAATTAGCCTTTTTTAATGCCACCGCCTCCTGCCACTTTGTAAAATAATCTGTAGCAGTGAGAATATACATGTGTCCCTTGCTTGAATTTTGATTTATTGGTCCGACAACATCAAGTCCCCATTGAGAAAATGTTTGTTCTACAGTTATGGGTTGTAACAACATTACAAATTTCTTCATTTTCCCTTAAAACTGTTGGCAATATATACACTTTCGTATCATGGCATATGAGTCTCTAAAAATGGATGGCCAGTAAAATCCATCTCTTATTATCTTATGGGACGTGGTCATAGGTGAAAATGTCCACCACATACCCCTTCATGGAATTCCTTCATTATTTCTTGAGCTTTGTTTTCATCAACACATCTCAGTAATATACCATCATAGTAACTTTTGAAAAGTATATCAACAATCAGTACATATTGATTGGACTTCATCTTCAATGTTCTCTACGCTTTAGGGTTCATGGTGACTGGAAATTGCTCGGACCTCAAATAAAATACAATGTCTCCATACCATTCTGAATCGACCACTGGTTATCCTACTAAAATTGAAATCATTCCATCTACAGAATCACTATTTGTAATGAGCTTACATAAACCTTGTCCTTTGACAACCTTTAAAGGTTTAATTTCAATATTGTATTATTGGATCTTCGCTAGCCAGTTAGCCCATTTTCCTTCTCTTAATTGTTGATTCAAACGCATCTTCACTGGCGATGATGGAACACTAGTAATGACATGAGAATTTAGTGTGTATGTACAAAAGTGTGTCATCGCTTTCACAAGAGCCGAGGCTTGCTTTTCCAGTTTTGAATATCTCAATTCATAGTCATGAAGGGTTTTTATCATAAAACTTATTGGGAGTTATTCACCCTTGGTGTTCCTCTGAGTAATAATAGATGCAACAATTGTTTATGTAGCAAACGAATAGATGATGAAATCCCTTTGAAAAATCAGGCTAATGAGGAATGGAGTTGTGGTGATCGCTCTTTTGATATTATTGAAAGATTCTTATGTATCTGTTGTCCATTCAAACCTTTGGTCCCTTTTCAGCAACAAATTGATCAGTTTCACAATAACCGTGTAATCAGGAACAAATATTAGCACAAAATTGATCTTTCCAAAAAATGATCGAACTCCTTTCTTATATGACGGGGGGTTGAGTTCATTTATTTCTTTAACTCTTTCTAGATCTATATAAATCCCTTCCTTTCACACAATGTGACCCAGTAGTTTTCCTTGAGTTACAATGAATAAACACGTATTTGGGTTTAGGGAAACATCGTACAATATGCACCTGTCAAAAACTTTCCTTAAGTGATGAATGTGACCACCCCTTGTTTTTTAATGTACTGTCAATTCATCTTGATATTCCACCATGAAGTTTCCTATTAATCCACTAAATGCATGATCCATGGCCCTCTAAAATATGGCTCGTGCATTATTCAAACCAAAGGGAATTCTAGTGTATGCATATGTCTCCCAAGGTGTTATGAATGTCGTCTTTGCTCTGTCTTCCTCAACAACCAAGACTTGATTATATCCAAAAAAAACATCCAAAATGGACATACAACTTGATCCTGTGACTTGCTAGAGAAGAAACTCCATGTTAGGTAAAGTATAGTTATCCTTTATTCTTGCTTTGTTAAGATCCCTGAAATCCACACACATCTGGATTTCCTCAGTCTTCCTTCTTACTATCATAGGGTTTAAAAGCCAACCGGAATGCCTAATGGGATATATTATCCCAACCTTCTATAATTTCTCCAATTCAAACTTTACCAGAGATTTGAATTTGGGGTTCATCATCCTTATGTTTTGCTTGACCGGATTTGCTTCTTCTCTCAAAGGAATGATATGTTGAAATATTATTTTATCATAAGCTTTCAAATCATCATAGGTCCATGCAAACACATCAAGATATTTTTTAAACAATGTGAAATATTGGTCAACTTATTCAATGGTGCAATCAACTCCCAAGTTGACATATTTTTGGGAACTGTCAGTTCCTATATTGATCTTTCTTGTTTTTTGAACCTTTCAGAGTGAAATTTCTTCCGGGAGATTCTTAGCATGGTCATATTTCGTAAAAAGGGACTCAAATTGAATACAATTTTTCAGGACAACAGATATGTGATCGTCTTCATCATCATCATGGTTCAACAAAAAAAATTCTAATTGTTCATCATTCTCAAGCACTTGCAAATATTCCAGGTTATCAGTTATAGAAGGTCAAAATACTCTTTCTACTTGAAAATATGTTTTGCTTTGAATATCATCTGGTTTAGATAATGAGGTCGCCAAGGCCAATGAATATGCCTTCTGGTTTTTGTCTCTTGGGATGAAATAAATATTGAAGGAGCTGAAAGATTCCATCAATTTGTTAATTCTTTTGAAATATAATTTGAGTCTTTCCTTCTTGATTTTATACTTCTAGGTGACTTGACTAACTACCAACTCAGATTCTCATGTCACAATTAGATGTTCTATCTTCAGTTCTTGCGCAAGAATCATCCCCTAGATCAAAGCTTCATATTTTGCCTCATTATTCATACATGTAAATTTGAGTCTGATAGCATGTGGATGCATAATATTCCCTAGAATTACAAGGACAATTCAAACTCCACTCTCGGATCTTGAACATGCTCAATCGAATGAAATCCTCCATTAACCTTCAAACAGTTTATCTTGATTCTCTGTGTCTCACATTTGATCCATGCTTTCAATGTTTTCCATGTCTAGAATATCATAATTTCCAATCCCAACATCTATATAATCTTCCATAAATTCACTATCCTTATTTTTGAAAGAGAAAGGTTTCATGGGTTCACAGGGTACCTTAATCATTACTCCTTTTCCTGGAAACATCATGAAACTTACATTGTTCATTATGTATCCCCCGATCATGGATGACCAATCTCTTCCCAAAACAACTCCATATGTCAGAGGAAGGTCTACCACAATAATATTGAAAACTGTAATAATATGGGGATTCGTTGTGATCCAAGCATAAAAATACTTGATTTCTCCATAAGTTGGCACTTGTCTAGAGTCAATTGCATATATACTTTCACCAATCTCATAATATTTGGTACAGTTCATGCCCAATGCATCCATGACCGCCAGTGGCATAATATTATTGGTCGTGTCGATATCCACTAAACAATTATGAAGTGCAACATCATGATTTTCAATTGAAATATAAAAGGGAGGAATTTTACCTCTCAACTTGGCAATCGATTTGTTCTGGATTTGTTTCTGACTTGTAACAACGGATTTTTCTTTTTTCAGATGGATCATTCAACAATATCAAAATGTTTTCCCTTTGTTGGGGAATCTTCACCACTTCGTTAAAAGGAAGAGTTGTCCTTAATTTACTTAAGTCTTCCACAACATTGTATGTCATATGAGCGAAGTTTGACATCGGGTATTGCTTCTTACTTCCAATGCTATATATTGTTTTCTCATTTGTTTTTTTCTTTATCTTTTTGGTTTTACTTTTCAAAATCACTTTTCTTTTTGGATCTGTTTACAAATACTCTTGTCTAGGCGACGTTTTCTTGTGAGTTGGGATCGTAGTCACCCTCTTCAAATATATACATGGACGTCTTGCATCCGTCCGTCTGTACAATTTTGGAACTTTCATCAGGTGAGTAGTAATTCTCTTGCTCAACTATTTTCTCATCATATACATCATCTAGAACAACTGCATTGTGGGTTGGTTATATGGGAACCTTTGGCCTTTGTGGGTTATCCATATTTTCAAACCTTACTCTGTTTTCTTGAGGGGGATTTCTTCTTTGCTATATGACCGACATTCTCGAATTTGCAACATAATTATCTCCCCTTCTTAGTCTAGTTATCTTGCTATACATTTTCTTGATAGTTCTAGTCATTTGTGCAATTTTGATTCTTTGCTTGGTTTCCTGTGCCGCAACAGGACCTACCTTCACATATGGTATGGTTCCCTTAAAAAATCCTCCTCCATTTGTTTGATTTTGGGTTAGTCGTGGCTTGAATTATTCGTTCTTTCTTGAACTAGAGGCCCCTTGATTATCAATACTTAATCCTTCGAGTTGCCTTTTTACTTTTCCCAAGATAATGTCAGGGTCGACACCTGCCTCAATCATAATTTCTTCGATATCAGTGGATTTAGTCATTGCTTCCTCCAAGGTATCCATATGGGATGTTATAATAGCATATTTCACATTTGGGGGCATCGCATTCTTACAAAAACTAAGTATAATTAGTTCTTTAGGTATTTAATCTTCTGGGATCTTACTCAAAGTTTTATTGAGCCTGAGATTAAAATCTCGAATTATTTCATTCTTCCTCAAACCAATTTGGGTGAAATCTGTGAGAAGGGTATGATATGCAACTGGAGGGGTGAACATAGTCAGGAACATGGCTTCGAGGTCATTAAATGAGCAAATTAATCTACCGGATAATGTTGTATACCATTCATACGCTATTCCTAAAAAAGTTTGAAGAAATAATCTTACCATGACATCATCATACTCAACACAATGAAAATCACAAACATCAATAAATAAGTGAAGGTGCATCTTTGCATCTATTTCTCCGTCCTCAGAAAAATCCTTTAAGGTACCCTTAGGAAGAACAAGGAGATCATGTTTCTCTCGTAGAAGGTTTAGAGGGGAATCTCTTACCCTTGTTCGATTTTCAAATCTTGGATTTTCTTGATTTCTTGCAGGACCTCCTCCACCTCCTCGTCTCTCTTCATGAGGTTCTTCTCGCGGTTGTTAATTTCCTTCTACATGTCCACAGATGTTCTAGGAATATGATTTTTGGTTCTCATAATATAGATTTTCTTACTTTTACTTCTGGTAATTGGTCCCTTGTATTCATACAGCTTCAATGTTGACTTCCTCCTTATTCTACTCTAGCTAGCCTTCAATTTATTCAATCTTGTTGCTCGTCTCTTCTTTGCCTCCAAAGGATTTATCTTTCTTCTTCTTGGACCAAGGTTTGCCAAGACCTTTCCAATTCTTCGCAGGTATCAGCTATTGATATTACCAAGTTATATAACTGATGTAAGGTGATCTGTTGGTTGTTCAATCCAATTTCGAGGTGGGGCTGATCAACCAAGGGAAAAGTCATATATTTTTCAAAATGATAGACCATATTTCATATTGTTGACATGTTTACAGGAAGGGTGTGCTTGTCATCGATGGAAAGAACAGAAGGTGGAGTAGAAGGTGAGAAATCTTAGGAGGAAGAGCTACAGTGGTCGTTGGATCACCGATCCAAAGGACCTTCAACTGAATACCCGACATTCGTTGGATCATTCTAAGTGGAAGGACAAGATAAGCTAAATAGAAGCACTGAAGATAGATCGAGCCATCGATCTAAGAACATGATCGATGAACAACATTTGGTTCACGTCAAAATTTGCGAGGAGTTTATTGTTTGGGGAATCTCACTTCGAGAGAATTGGAAACTTGGAAGTCGAATTACCCAAAGCTCGAAATCCGAAATGAATAAGGACCATCGGATCTGGAAAAAATGCAATGACCGTTATATCAGGGAGAACCACATCAGTAGACCGCGTCTACAAGGACATGTGGAAGACCAAGTTGGAAGACCACGTCAACAAGGACACATGGCCCAATCAGATAATGACAAGTGTCAAGTTGAATCGACATTTCAGGTACGTGCAAATCATGAACCTAAGTGACATGTGGTAGCTACTCAGCTCATGACACGTCATCAAGTGACGTAAGTAAGTTACATCACTCCAGGAGTTTTACTTCAAGATTTTTACCACCAGCACTTGCCCAAAGTCCCAAATTCCAGAATGTCAAAGTCCCGAAGTCCCGAATGTCAAAGTCCCAAAGTGGACACAAAACATCCAATCTGAAGATCACTTCGGGATCATTCTCAATCGTCGATCTACTACAGTGGAAGGATTGTGTAAGTGGAAGTATTAACCGACAGCAAGAGGTCTCCACCACTTATGACTTACACAAGTGATCACTCCGGAGGAAAATGGAGCAGCGATTAACCTAAAGTCCCGAGGGCCGAAGAAGATCCAGGTCATCGATTGCCAAAAGGATGTGTGGCAGAAATCTGTGTCGTTAGGGGAAAAACACTCTGGGAGATAGTGAAGGAAGAAAAGTTGAGATTTGAAATCCTGAAGAGCCGAAGGAGCTGAGGACTGTTGATATGTAGGAGGACACACGTCAACAGATCATGAACTTTGGGTACGAAATACTCCAGAGGAAAGCAGAGAGTGAAAGCGTCGAAGCCCCAAAGTGAATCTCGACCGTTGATCGAGAAGGGTGCCAAGGGTCATCGATCTGGTATTGGTAGAAAGTGTTGAAGTCCTAAAGAAGACTAGAGTTGTTTATTTGAGGAGGACACATGGCAGGAATCTATGGACTCCGGGTAAAAGCATTATGGGAGAGCGTGAAGGTTGAAAATTGAAATCATCAAAGCCCAGAGTAGTGAAGTAGATCTCGATCGTTGATTGAGAAAAGGGAAATGCATTGGTCGATTGTCAAATACAGAATATTGACGTATGGAGGAAAGCAGGGTTTGAGAGTTGAAACTCCCGAATCCTGGATCATGAAATAAGTTGTAATCGTTGATTTGGAAGGGAGCTACGTGTCAACATATCTTGGAGATCTGGGATTGCACGTGGAAAGAGGAAAGGAGACAGATAACAGTTGTTGATCGAGAGGCATCACCAAGGGATTGGAGATCAACGATCATGCTCAATTGTGGGGTTAGAACATGCTTGGGTCTTAATTTTTCTTGAACGGGCCGCAATCAAAACCATTGTATCGCCAATGGCATATGTGGAGCTCTGTAGTGAATTGCAGGGTGAAAATTGGGTTTCCTTCAAACCGCCTTTGGTCGCACCCACAATTGCGTGGTCACGTGATAACATCACCCAAGGTCACACTAGTGGAATATAGGGGAATGAGCTAGCGCTGCTAGGCTCCACATCAGAGGTTATGCATTGAAAATTCAAAAAGGCCTATGCTTGTATAATCCAACAACATTGATAAAAAAGAATCTAATCGAATTTGTTGATTCACTTCATGGTTTCTTGATCAGTTACGATTCAGTTACACTAACTGAATCATTGTTCCTGAGTGTTGGAATCATGATTCCTGAGTGTTTTTTAGATTCCTGACTTGAGCATTGGAGATGCAGAGTGTATCGGATGATGAGAGTAGGAATAAAAGTAAAATGTCGTGATAGAGAGAGGTTGTTGTTTCTTTGTAAAGAAAGGCTCTCTCATTTTAATCACACTTGAGAATATTGAATATCTACAGGTGACTGAGGTAACCAAAGGTTATCTAAGCCGAATTTCAAAGGGAAGGTGAAGTAAAGAAGGTCAAAATTCAAGGGAGGATAAAAAATTTTGATGATGTTTTCTAAGGTATGTTATTTACAGGTCATATCACCATTTTTGCAATAAAAAATTTTCTAGAATGATTCAGACTGTGAAATTGCTAGGCCATTGAGGAAACATATCCAAGTAGTTGTAATACAAATTTCAGCTTGTGGGTCATTGCATTTTTGGAGTTACACATCGTGGAAAATAGGGTTTGTGACTAGTCCTAAAACTAGTCTAAAACAGGTGTTTCGGGTAAAAATGTCATAAATTATTCATAATAGATCCAAATTCCGTAAGACCAAATGTATTGGTTAGAGTACATTATTTATCATTATGTGTACAATTTTCATATCCATACAACAAATATTCTGCACAAGGCACACTCTACAATTTTGCTCTCTAAAATAAGCCAAAATTCAACAAGGTATGCCATTTTTGCTATAACTCCTTTTTTGAGAGGTTCCAAGTAGTGAAGTTTGGAGGAATTGCATAAAAGACACTGAAGAACATTGTGTACCATTTTTAGATCTTTATTGATTATAGGTACATAGTTATGATTATTTCAAGTTAGGGTTGTTGACTAATCCAAAATTAGTCATTTGAGAATAAAATAAAGTTTGATGAAAATGTTAGTCTCTTGTTGTTAAAGTTAAGGAAGGTTTGCAGGTATGTGATATTATACACCAGGTCTATTACAGAGTTACAAATCATATTTAGATGATGAAATTGATGAGGACTTTTGGTTGAGGTACATGTTGGGTACATGGTTGAGACAAGTAGTTGATGAGTTGGCACATACATGAGGTGTATAGTTGATGATGTTGGTACATCTTGATGAGTCATAGTTGATGAGTAGTTGATACATGATTGGTACATACTTGGTACATGGTTGGAGGAACTTGTTAGTAGTATTGTTGACACATGGTTTATGGATGATGTAGCATACTTGTATTGGTATATTATTAGAAGCACATATTGATCTTGGTGTTGATTATGAGTTGTTGTGTTATGCTTGGTTGATGCACATCTTTGAGAGTTGTCTTGGTGATTGATCTTGGTGAGTAGATATGATTTGGTTGATAAGATTGATGAGACATGTTGTTATGATAGGTTGTTTGGACATGTTGTTGTGACATGTTATTTGTACAAGTTTGGTGCATGGTTGATGCACTTGTTCATGGTACAGGTTGGTGCATGGTTGATGCATTGTTTATGGTACAGGTTGATTACAGGTTGGTGCATGGTCGATGCACTTGTTTATGGTACAGTTTGATTACAAGTTGAGGTATAGGTTGATGCATGGTTTAGGTTGTTTGGTGCAGATTGATTGGTACGGGTTTACAACAATATATCTCACAGTGATAGTGTGACAGTGGTTCCATCATTCTATAGGTAGTTGTAGCCACCTTCCGGTTGTAGCCGGAGAACATAGGGGGTTGTAGCCTCCTTCTGGTTGTAGGCAAAGAATTGGGGAGTTGGAGCTTCCCTTAGGTTGTAGCTTGAGAAACTATGGGGTTGGAGCCTCTTTCTAGTTGCAGCTAGAAAACAAAGGAAGTTGGTGCTTCCAATGAATGTAATTCATAAAGACATATAAGAAAAAAGATTATGTGGTTTTCTCCTACGTTGGGTTTCCACATAAAACACTTGTGTACTATGCATGTGTTTGATTTCTCATTTGTTCAATGTTTATTTACTCTGCAACTATTGGATGATAATGCTAAATTGATATAACACTTGCATTTTATGGTGAAAAAATATTAAATTGCTCTATTACTAATTCACCCCCCCTCTCAGTAATCCAACACAAGTGACGCCAGTGATAGGGAGCCACATGGATGCAGGGAGGCACGTGGATGCCACATGATAATGAGGCAGATATGGTGAGTGAGGACCCTGAAACTTAAAGGGGCCATAATTTTTTATCCAGAGCTCAGTGTTGAGCATGACGATAGTCATTGGAAAGCTCTTGATGAGTAGAAGACGATGGCACCCTTGAGAAGAGGTTTCAAGATGATTGTGGTAAAGCGAAATTTTGATACCCCATCCCTTAAAAGGGTACTTATGGGGTTGGGTGTCTTACACGGAATGAAGAAATATTTTTAGATGCATGATTACTCATCAAATGTAGAAGCTTGAATTGTAGCCTACCATATTCAAGGAAATGCATCTATGTGGTGTGACCAGCTGGAGCAGGGTAAGCACCTTGATGAGAAGAGAATTTCTTGGAAGAAATTCAAGAAATCTTTTCAACAACATACTTGTCAAAGCAATATTATGACAAGTAGATGCAAGAGTTATTTGAACTCAAACTTGGGAACATGACCATGGATGAATATGAAAGGAAATTTGTGGAACTCCTTAGGTATGTGAGTTTCATTAGAGATGAGAAGGTCAAAATTCAAAGGTTCCTAAGTGGATTTCCATCCTTCTACAAGGATATAATTTAGTTTGATGAGCCTAGGAATTTGGAAGAATCCATAAGAAAGGATAAGTATTTGTATGAGCAGAACAGAGGAAGGATAACTTTCCAAAATGCCTAGGATGACAAGAATAAAGGAAAGATGGATCAGAGGAAGAAAGGATTCAATCCACCTTTCATCAAGAATAAATCTCAAACATACCAACAAGGGAAACAAGGTTACAGACAACTGAACAAGGTTACAATCAAGAACAAATATCCTTTTCCAAGGATTGATGATCTTTTTGATTAGTTGAAAGGAGCAAAGACATTCTCCAAGATTAACTTGAGGTCAGGATATCATCAAGTAAGAATCAAACAAGAGGATACTAGAAAAACATCCTTTCAAACAAGGTATGGGACACCCTAAATTTGTGGTGGTGCATTTTGTGTTAACAAATGCACTGGCTACATTTATGTGTCTAATGAATGGGGTGTTCAAATATTTTTTGGACAAGTTTGTAATTGTATTCTTGGATGATATTCTTATCTATTCCAAGATAGAGAAGCAACATGACCAACATTTGAGGATGGTGTTACAAGTGTTGAGAGAGGATCAATTGTATGCCAAATTGAGTAAATGCACTTTTTATCAAAATTAGATCCATTATTTAGGTCACATTGTTTCAGAAAATGGCATAGCAATGGATCTGGAGAAAATTGAAGCAATCAAAAGTTGGCCATCAACAACAAACATTTAAGAGGTTAGATCATTTATGGGTCTAGTTGGTTATTACAAGAGATTCACTACGAGATTCTCCAAGATTGCACACCCAATAACATCTTTGCAAAAGAAAGAAGTAAAAATTGAATGGAGTGCCAAGTGTGAAAAAAAATTCTAGTGCTTAAAGGATTTACTCACCAGTGCATTTATTTTAAAAGTTGCAAATCCAGATGAGGATTTTGTTGTATGCACAGATGCATGCAAGTAAGGGCTAAGTGGAGTCCTTACACAAAATGGACATGTAATTTGTTATGAGTCCAAAAAATTGAAGGAGCATGAAATAAGTTATGCCACACATGACTTAGAGTTGGCAGTCATAATACATGATTAAGGATGTTGAGGCATTACCTCATGGGAAGAAAATTTGAATTCAGGAGAGACCATGGTGGTCTGAAATACTTGTTTGAACAACCAACACTAAATGTTATAAAAACTACATGGCTGGAATTTCTCAATGAATATGATTTTGACATCAAGCACATAAAAGAAAAATAGAACAAGATGGATGATGAACTTCATAGAAGGGTGCATAAAATGCATGCTACATCCATTAGTATGTACATGACATATTTAAAATATAGATTTCTATAGGTTGTAACAACATATCAACATTATGTGCAAGTTAAAGAAGTCTTACAACAAAATAATGTACAACACAAATATAAGGATCACAAAATAGAAGAGGATGGAATCCTCTTATTCCAGAACATAGTTTATGTTCCCAATTCTTAAGAATTGAGAAATTTGGTTTTAAAGGAGATGCACAATGTGCCATACGCTGGACATATAGGATACTAGAAAACTATGACAATTGTAAGAGGCCAATATTTTTGGCCTGGTATGAAGAGAGATGTCACTGATTACTTGGCTAGATGCATGGAATGTTAGAAGGTAAAGGTTGAGCACAAACATCCAATGTGATTGCTACAACCATTGCCCATTCCTGAATGGAAATGGTAAGTTGTTACTCTCAATTTCATTACCAAATTTCTTAGGACAACAAGGAAACATGGTTCCAACATGGTAGTGGTGTACAAGCTTACAAAGGTTGTACATTTCATTCCGATAAAGGTAATTCATAAGGTAGCCAATATTGCAGAAATTTATATGAGAGAAATTGCTAGGCTACATGGTGTGCCTAAGGCAATAGTGTCAGACTAAAATCCAAAGTTCACTTCCAATTTTTGGAAGGCATTATTTAAAGGATTTGGTACCAATCTAAATTTCAATACAACATATCACCCAGAGTCAAATGGGAAAACATAAAGAATTAATCAGATAATTGAAGATATGTTGATAATGTATGTAATGAAAAAGCCTTCTAGGTGGGAGGACTATATCCATTTAATTGAGTTTGCTTACAATAATGGGTATCAAAAATCATTGAAGATGAGTTTGTTTGAAACATTGTATGGCAAAAAATGCAACACACCAGTAAGTTGGGATAACATAGCAGAAAAAGTCGTGATTGGGCCAGAATTGTTAAGGGAAATGGAAGAACAGATGGTAAAGATCGAGAATAATTTGAAAGTTGCATGAGATAGGAAAAAGAGTTATACCGATAAAAGAAGTGTTAATGTTTATGCCATTATTATAGTTCTTTGCATTTCAATAGATAAGAGCATCATAAGAACAAGATCACTGAGAAATACACATTCACAAGAGACACAACATTTATCCTGGGAAACCCTCTAGGGGAAGAAAACGCAGCAAA
>ML809169.1:143199-187043 GCA_009831015.1 Picea engelmannii
TCCAAGTGAGATTTAGCACATTAACACATTTATTTGCCTTTAGAACGTTGAGTGACTTTATTAGATTTGTTTTAATAGATTAACTTAATGAAATTTCAGATCTAAATCAAATACACTTTTCAGAAATATAAACCAGCAGTAAACAAAGGGTTGAATTGAGCTAATTAATCAAGATTTTGAGCCGCAAAAAACAATAATTTGCGTCAAGAAATGACAAGTTAATTTAAAAGTAGATATTTAAAGTGCAAATGACTTGTAGCATAACCTGATCTAAAGATTTGCTTGGCTGTAAATCCAGATTGTGAAAACAGAAAATTAAAAGAGAAATTTTTAAAAAAATTTGTTGGATAGGAAAGGAAAATTAGTGCCTAGCTCCACTTGGGCTATGGGGTCGATTTGATCTTATGAGAGGGCTGTTCTTTTAAATGGATTAGGGGTTATAAGTAGCCAAGCGACATGCCCTATAGCAGCCATAATTTGGTTAATAGGACCACAAATTTGATGGGTGAGAGGGTCTATCTAAGATCCACTTCTCAAGACAATTCTAAAGGTGGCCCCTACTTAAAGACCGTCTACAGATGCAATAATTTAATGAGATTAAAGCATAATGTTTTCCTCTTTAAAGTAAGCAACACAGGAAGGAACAAGGAGTACCTCAGCTTCTCCAATGTAGTGATTTTTCTCTTCTATGGCCCTTGAATTGACTCTGGCATCCACAAACCTGCAAAAAATAGCTTTCAATAGCTCTCCAATAACAAAATTCTCCTCAACAATAAAACATAACCTCTCCACAAAGCTCAAACAAGAAATAGACAAATTTATTCCAATGCTTTTCCAACAACTTTACAATGAGGACGAGTCTCTTATTTATAGACCAAGAGCTCAACAACCTCCATAATAAAATAGCATTAGATCTCTAACTAACCCTAGATCTATGCTCAAAATAGTAATATCCTCTAACTAATTGGAGAGGTTTAAGTCAACAAAAATATAATATGGTGGACTAATGCCACATGTACAATAAAATATAATAGATGGCTCAACAAAGTGGATGCCTTCCTCAAAATAGCAATAGACATGGTCAAATAAACAATAAATCCCCTCCTCTAGGGGGTCGACCTAGTCATGATGCAATAATAACTCCCAAATCTGCTCTAACAAGCTCACATGTGTGGATCTAGGCCACAGAAGGAGGGTTGTTCCCTCAAAATGCTCCAAGATGCTAACAACCTCACATGTGTGAGAGGAATCCCATGAAGGAAGGTCACTCTCCCAAAAATGCTCTAACGTCCCTTCAAATGTGTGAAATAAGGGGCATGTGTGTCTCATGGTGATGTGTCCATGATCCAAGAAACATGTCTACCATCATGAAGAAGGTGGAAGGCCGACACATATGGCTCAAGATGATGTGGAACCTCAGTGACAATGCCCAATGCAAATATCACAACACCCATGGCAGGTACACGAATCCCAATACAAGTACACAGATCCCAATGTAAGCACACAACTCTTGAGGCAAGTACACAAATCTTGAGCTAGAGATGCAACTCTCTATGTAGGTACATGGATCCCAATGCAAGGGTGCCTACTCATAGTGATGAGTCATTCCTCGATATATGTGTCATTAGGTAGCAAACATCAAGTGACATCTTCTAAATTTTCAATAACTCATTTAATTTTTATCATTTGCTAAGTTTAACCGTGGTGGGGACAACATTAACCTCTGTTACATATGACAATTCCTAAGACCAAGAAGCATTTCCTAAGACATATGACAATTCCTAAGACCAAGAAGCATTTCCTAGGACATATGACAATTCCTAAGACCAAGAAGCATTTCCTAGGACATTAAGCTGGGAGTATGTGATGTGATGGATGTGACGTTAGGGGAAAAACAAAACTTCATGAATTGACCCTTGTAGCCACATGAGATGATGTATAGGTCTTCTCTTACTAGCTTTAAGATCCAGGAGTTATGATTTGTTATTTTTCTTTAAACTCAACAAACTAATTTCTGTTCTCAATAATTTTTTATACCCAGAGAAAGAAAAACAACAAATTCTAAATCTGATTTATAAAACAACAATATTACTGAGTAAATAACCTTGCAATGCCCAACGAAAAATATAGAAACCAATCACACAATATCAACACTAGAAAATTTACCCTTGAAACCCCAACTCTGGGGAAAACCAACAAACAAGGGTTTTATATTTCAGTTTCAACAAATCAGAAAATTATTACATCAATGCCAAACCTGGCAATCTCATCCACAAAGAAGATCTGAGCAGATTTGAGCCAATGGCTCGGAGTTTCGGCCTCCTCTACCTCACGGCTCTATTGTTTTGCTAGTGAATTGGCTGTAGATGTGGCTGTAGGGTCACAAAAACCCCACGATCAGACTCGGTTTGGGTTGGAGAGGGTACAAATATGCCTTCTCTCCTTCACGACTGCCACACGTCTCCAAACTCAACCCTCTTATACGTATATTCAGCCTCTACACTAGCTCGCGCCCCTCTTGGCCTTAACATGTAGATACACGACCCCTCTCTACTGCTCCAACTCACGACTTAGCTAAAGATGAAGGCTGGATGCCTTCCTACCTTCCTCTCGGCCTCCTAGCTCTTCCAAGAAACCTCCCCTGCCTCTGATTTGCAGCTAAAAACCCTTAATGCCAACTACACAAGTGTGTCTCTCCTCAAGCCAGCCCCTCTGCTTATAAATCTCTAGCTAAATGATTCAATGGTGGAGATTAAATCCCCAACATGTCAAATCAATGGCTAAGATCTAATCTAAAACCCACTTTGACTTTTGAATGAGTCCAAAAGAAGTTTCTCATAGAGAGTTAACCAATAATGATTAATAATTGACATTTCCTAAGTTTCAACTTAGGAAATATTTAAATAATCATTAATCAAATTATTAAACTCATTTTCCTAAGTTAGACTTAGAAAAAATTTAAATGACTTGGAGAAATATTAATTCTAGTGTCTCTTGCTTGCGTGATACCTCACCAAAGCAAGGACACCTGCCTGAGCTACAATATTTCAACATGATTCGCATTCCACACGAGTGGCTTTAGGAAGGGAGTGCTTAGCTTTGAGTTACCATTCCTTGCTCCTCTTTTGTTTCCAACTCCTTTTTTGTTTTTTTCTTTATTTGTTTGGTCCCTTTTTTTCTTTAGATTTAGCTTTTAAGAGTTTGGGACTTGGGAGAGATGAGCCTTTAGGAAAGGTGGCATGGCTCAAACGTTATACTTTTGACTTTTTCTTTGATTGCAACAACCTCGAGCTTTCTAGCTCTTTTGATTTGTTTAGGCTTTTCATACATGGGATCTTTTCCTTTCTTTGCTTTGGACCCGACTACATGACATATGATAAGTCAACCATCAACGGGAAAATTATGAACATGTATTGAAATGATGGAAAGATGATAAGGTGTGGAAGATGGTTAGGGAATATGGACATGCTACACCTACCTACATCTCTAGTAGTACAACTTGACTCGAAAGGTGACAACATTTGTCTAAAAGAGAATTATGACCCACCATTGTATCACTAAGCAAAAGACAAGAATTTAGAGTGTTATGATGCATTATTAGTTTACACCATTGTTTACCATGGTCATGGCCAGTACATGAAACGATATCACCACATACAAGCAAGAACCTATACATCAAGCATCATCATGAAACCATAGTAAGCAACTAAAGCAATGAGGTGCCATCATCATGTGTACAAAACCATAGTGTGCCATTTGCATGGCATGATCAATTGAATTGTCCACAAGACATCTATTAACAAGCTGATTTGCATTGTGGAATTAGTTGAGCAAGTCCACTGTGTGAAGGAGACAATCATGTAGCAAAAATATCTGAAAGATGTCATCAACCATGTGCTCTGAATGATCAATCTGAAGAGCTCACATCAAGTGTGAACTAGAACGTCATGTCACTAGTGTTGATGTTTTTGTAGCATCGTGAGGTATTCCCACATTGGCCTTGGTGACGGGCATGTGGGAATCTTTGTTGGCGCTCACATTGCATTTTTCATTTTATGAAAACCCCTTGTATATTGAGTTGGGGCTTCACACCCACACAGAGGAATAAATAATTCTAATTTAATGTTGATTTTAGTGAAGGGTTTCTAAACTCATTTTAGACTCTTATAAAAGGAGAGGCAATGTGAGGATCATTGTGACATCTCATTGTGACATTATGGAGTTGGCATAAGTGAGTGAGCACTTGTGCCAAGGAGATTGGGGTGGCAATTTCTACAAAAGAAATTCTGCACTTTGGCAAATCTGGCCTAGGATTTATGGACCTTCTTTCTTCAGTTTTCCAGCAAAGGAAGAGAAGCCACACGTTTGAGGAGAGAGGAGGAGGGTTGTTGCACGTGTGACAAAAAAGGGTAGAAACATGCCAGATGTGTGGTACAGATTGTACGGACCACACATGCGGATCATACGACTGACATTAGCAGGCCGTATAATAGGTTTGCAAGTTGGGAGGTTTTTCTGGGAATTTCATTGAATTTGTAAATTGTCGGGAGTACTGATTTTTGTCCTAAGAAATTCTCAATTAGAAAATTTTATAGAACATAAATTTTGTGCCTCTTGTGCATGAATGTTTTCCCTTTGATATTTATGTTTCCGTTGTAATTTTCCGTCATAATTTCAGTGTAAAATTATTCAGTGATAACAACCTTAGTTTACTGTTTGAGGTCACTTGGAAGTAATTTTCAGATCTGAAATTGAATGCATTGAATTGCCTTGAAAAATTGACATGGTATCAGAGCATAGGCTCTAGGGAGAGAGGGAGTCATCTCTTGAGACACAAGTAGCTGTAGATTTTTGTTGTTGTAGATTTTTTTGTTTTGGGCAGGTCATAATGGTGGGCACTCTCAAAGTTGAGGACAGGTTGGAGGGGGCTACAAATTTCCGGGCTTGGAAGGCTAGGATCCTTTTTCTCTTGGAAGAGAATGATCTCAGAGAGTATGTTGAGATGGTGATTTTAGATCCAAATGATCCACAAGAATTGACAACTCATTGGAAGAGAGAAGTGAAGGCCAAGCAGGTGTTGTTGGATTCTGTGAAGGATCACTTGATTCCTCATATTTCCAAGACGACGAAAGCAAAGGATATGTATGATGCTTTGGTGGGCTTGTACCAAAGTGGGAATGCAAATTGAAAGTTGATTTTGAGGCACTAGCTCCGATCTGTTGAGATGTCCAACTCAAATACAGTTGCCAATTACCTCATGAAGATCACTCAAATCCATGATCAACATGTTGTCATTGGTGAGGCAGTCGATGACACAGAGTTAGTGAATGTGGCATTAAATGGTTTTCCCAGATCTTGGGAACCATTTGTGCAGGGGATTTGTGCACGAGAGAAGTTGCCACCATTTGACAGACTATGGATCGATTGCATCAAGGAGGAGGCTCAAATAGAGTCTAGGAATGGCAAGCGAAGAGGTAGTGACGATGAGAACCTGTCCCTAGATGCTCATGCTAGGAAGTGCAAAGGATATGGTTCTTGGAAGAAGAACACAGGGAGAGAGGCATCTCCAGAGCAACAAAAGAAGAAGGACCTTAGTAAGGTTAAGTGCTTTGCTTGCTATGAGCATGGCCATTATGCTTCACAGTGTCCACAGCGAAAGAAAGGGACCAGGAAGTAACATGCATCATCAACAGAGGTGGATGTGGTTGTAGGCAGGCTTCAGAGGGAGTTCTTATTGGTCTCCACCATTTTTGGTGTAATTTCCAGTAATGAGACTTGGTTTGTGGACAATGGAGCCACGTGTCATATGACAGGAGCACGTTAGTTGTTCGAGAACTTCACAGAGTTTGACTCAGATATGTATGTGGAACTTGGCATGGGGACCAAACATACAGTGCAAGGATCTGGAACAATGTCATTTCAGATGGAGTCAGGAGATGTGTCGAGAGTGACAAATGTGCTATGGGTGCCAAAACTTAGGAAGAGTGTGTTCTCAGTCTCAACAATTGAGGAGAAGGGTTATGAGGTTTTGTTCCGAGGTGGACATGGATTATTCATGCCTAAAGGATCTAGCTCAGACGCAACAATGGTTCTTGGAGTTAGAGAGAGAAACTTGTATAAGCTAAAGGGCCAACCTATACGAGCTATGGCAAGCAACCGAGTGATAGAGGACAAGGAGAAGGTAGCTTCGAAGGTTTAGCAACTTTGAGGGAGTTAGCCTTCAGGATCCGGTGGGAAGGAGCAACCTCCCAAGAATATCATGAGGAAGTTGGACTTCAGAGGAAGTTAGTAGGCTCAAAGGGAGAGTTTACCATCCAGAGGAAAGTCAACCTTCAGGTGGGAGAGGGGAGTCTTCCAAGACTGTCAAGAAGGTGTCATGGGTTGAGGAAGCCATGCGGGATGCTCAAAATCGAGAGGCTTCTAGGAGCAGGGTGTCTTCCAAGAAGGGTCCATGTCATACAACAAGATTTGCTTCTATGTCAGAGGGAGCAGTTGTGGTAGCAGATCTAGTGTGGGAGGTAAAACCACTTCAAGTGTGGGAGATTGACATACTTCCAGGTGATGGTGGATGGAATACCTCCCTCGCTAAGAGGGAATGTTGATGTTTTTATAGCATTAGGAGGTATTCCCACATTGGCCTTGGTGTCGGGCATGTAGAAATCTTTGTTGACACTTACATTGCATTTTTCATTTTGTGAAAACCCCTTGTATATTGAGTTGGGGCTTTACACCCACATGGAGGAATAAATAATTCTAATTTAATGTTGAGTTTAGTGAAGGGGTCCATAAAGTAAGTTAAGGGCTTCTAAACTCACTTTAGACTCCTATAAAAGGAGAGGCAATGTGAGGATCATTATGACATTATGGAGTTGGCATAAGTGAGTGAGCACTTGTGCCAAGGAGATTCGAGTGACAATTTCAACAAAGGAAATTATGCACTTTGGCAAATTTGGCCTAGGGTTTCTGGACCTTCTTTCTTCAATTTTCCACCCAAGGAAGAGAGGCCACATGTGTGAGTTCACACGTGTGAGGAGAGAGGAAGATTGTTGCACGTGTGACAAAAAAGGGCAGAAACAATCCGCATGTGTGACAGAAAAGGGTAGAAACAGGCTGCATGTGTGGTATGAACATGGCGCATGTGTGGTATGGACTATACAGACCACACAGACGGACCGTATGATTGACGTCAACAGGCCGTACAACATCTTTGCAAGTTCGGAGGGTTTTTCTGGGAATTTTGTTGAATTTGTGAATTGTTGAGAGGATCGATTTTTGTTCTCAGAATTTCTCTATCAAAAAATTTTACAGAACATAAATTTTGTCTCTTGTGCATGGATGTTTTCTCTTCTATCTTTATGTTTCTGCTATAATTTTTTGTCATAATTTCGGTGTAAAATTATTTAGTGATAACAACCCTAGTTTACCGTTTGAGGTCACTTGGAAGTAATTTTCAGATCTGAAATTGAATGCATTGAATTGCCTTTAAAAATGGACAACTAGAAGAGTCGTGCTAGTATTAGAAGACCAAATATGTGATCATAATCTCCTCTTACCATATGAAGGGGCAATAGGTAGTATTTGGGATTGTTCAACTCTACAATGAATGACGATTCACACATCAAATTGGTTGTAGTGGAGTTCAATACCAGAAGGAGCAATGCCAACTACCCATATGATAATCATGTCGGAAGAGATGTGAACATGATATAATCCATGTCAATGGCTTCTATGAGTCCTCGCTCTCAAGAGCCAATTGACATTGATGCATGGGTTTAGTGCAATGGGGGTTCAAAATGATTGAGCATCTCTCTACTGAACTTGATTTATCTAAGATTCTGGTGGATGAAATATATGTTGGGTTCTCCACTTCGAAAAGTGATAAGACTGAACTTAACTACATTCGACCCTGGAACCTTGTTGTGCAAAATCTTGGATCTTGAACCAAGAGGGATTGTCATAGGTCTTGTAGTGGGGTTGCCTAGTTTTATTGTAATATTAACATTAGTCATTGTAGGGGTTTTATTGAACCAGGTGGCCTTCCAAGACCATCTCAAAAACAATTTTAATTCTAACAATTTTTAGGTCTTGAACTTCTAATATGTTTTTTGGGGCTTTCCCATTCATTTTTCACCCCAAATATGTACAAGCTCCGGGAGCCAACTTAGTCTTTTAATATCCTTCCAATGAGCGAAGGAAGACCTGAAACGAACAAACAAGCCAAAAGTTATGGTCTCGTCAAGTCTCCCCATCTTCTTGACAACTTTTTTTCCAATTCAACAGTCTTGCTTATCCCTAGTTTCATGCTAGGGTTAGGGTTCTTGCATATTAGAGTTTTGTTGGAATTATTTATAAAATATAGTTTTAGCCTCTTGTTATAGGCTTTTTATTTGAATGAACGTAACTGACACATCTCTTCTTGGAGATAAGCTACCACCATTCTAGCCAGTTTGTATTGCTTTGCATATTGCAATGTTTTTACTATTTCATTCATTATCAGAGTTTGGGTTTCATTGTATTATTGTGCTCTTTGCAATATCTCTGTGTTATTTCTCCTATTATTGCTATATACATTTCGTTCTCAACATAATCTAGATCAGGGGTATCAGAACAATTTTCTCTTTGTTGTTTTTTTGTGCATGTCCTTGACGAGTTCAGGGTATAGGGAGTTGGGCCTCAAACTAACCGAGCCTAGACAAGACTTCTCTTGCTGACCCAAGTGGCCTCCCATTATGGAATGAAAGAAAGACGAACATAACAAAAGATCCTATCAAGATGTTGATTGAGGAAGCCCTCACATGACAGAGGAAAGAAATGATGGATTGTTTGGTCAGGTCCTTCGATGACTGCCAATGATGGCGGAGGTACCTTTGACAGACAACCACTTAGGAGATGCAATGTCCTTCAAGGTACAAGTTAACTTTGAAATTCCTTTGTTTGAAGGCAAGAAAGACATAGATGCTTTATAGAAAAGATTAAGTCCGCTAGAGGGTTATTACTTTGTTCAAAAATTTTCCAACAATGGAAAGATCACCTTTGTGCTCCTTAAGTCCCTTCTCCTTGTCAAAGATTGGTCAGACATTTACTGTGTGCAACATGCTAAAGATGAATTTGAAGCATTTGGGACATAACCACTTGGTTGGCTTTTGTTGATGCCCCAAGGAGGAATTCTACCCTTTTGGAAACTACAGTGACTAGTACATGAGATGGATAACTTTGCGTCAGTAGAAAGACTAGGCAGTGTTGGAGTACACCATTACGTTCCATACCTACCATTCAAGGCTAGGTATCGGGGACTTTGAGCAACACTTGCTTCTAAAATACTGCCATGGCCTACATACGTACATCCAAATACAAATGTAGTTTCTAGACATATTTGCACTAGGAGTTGCTTATTGGTATGTCGTCAAGATCAAGCAAAAGTTTCAGCAAAAGGGAAGAGAGAGTTTGTGTCTGCCAATCAGCCACAACAATAGAATAGTAAAGGTATCCCTAGCCAACAGAACAAAGGACAAAACAAGGATAACCAACCTCAAGAAAACCATGCAAAGAAGAGTAATGGAAAGTTGAAGGATGTTGGAAAGTGTCATGAGATACACAAAGGCCCTTGGCACAACACTAATGAATGTCGTTCCAATCAATCACTTTTGGTTGAGTTGAAAGCCTCGAAATCTAATTCCATCTCAAAATTTGATTCCAAGTTAGATAAGGGAAAACAAATCATCGATGTAGAATTAAATGTTACCATTGCTACTGTAAAGGTCTAGCTAGAGGAATGAGAGGAGCCCGCCAAAGGTGAGTGCCTCATCTACTCATAGATGTGGGTGAAGGGGAATTTGCTAATTTCGTTGTTGTATGCGACAACTAGAAGAAATTGATCTCAATAGAGGTTGTCAAGAAGTTGAAGCTACCAATGATGCCACACCCCAGCCACACCATTGGTTGGTTGAGCAAGGGACAAGACATTTGTGTTAGTCAACAATGTTGCCTACACTATGACATCAAGCCCTTCAAAGGAGACGCACTGTGTGATGTTGTGCTGCTTGAAGTTTGTGATGTCCGTTTAGGACAACTATATATGTGGAAGTGTCATGTTGTTTACAAGTATAGGCTTTATAGTCTGATTGTTTACAAGTCTAGGCTCTATAGTCTCTTTGATTACAGTGAAGTAGTGTAAGAAAGTAATCTCTTAGATTGGGAGATTTTTCCTCATCACGGTTTGGTTGGAAAGTGAATGAAAGATCATTGTGACTGCCAAGGCCTTTGTAATGGGTCTCTATTCACAGTAGAAGCAGGTGGATAAGATGGTGGAAGAATACATAGATATCTCTGCCTCACTTGCAAGGGCACCTCTGCATTGTTAGGTAAAGCATGCAATTGGTTTGACATTGAGTGCCCCTCTACCTAACAACCTAGTATACAAATGCTCTTTTCTGGAGATTGAGGAGATCAAACGCTAGATTCAAGAGCTAATACAAAAGGGCCACATTTGACCAAGCTCCTCACCTTGCAGTAGCCTGATTGTGTTTGTTCAGAAGGACATGACATGGAGACTTTGTATTGATTACAAATCCCTAAACAAACTCACAGTGAAGAATCGATATCCAACCCCTTAGATTGATGATCTTCTCCATTAGCTCAAGGGTGCTAAGTATTTTAGTAAGATTGACTTGAAGTCAGGCTATCACTAGGTGGAAATTGAACAAACTGATGTGTGGAAGACAACCTTCAAGTCTAAAGAAGGTCTATTTGCGTGGTTGGTCATGCTGACTAATGGCCCAACAACATTCATGGGGATGATGAATGCTATCTTGTAGCCATTTACCAATTCCTTTGAGGTTGTATATTTGGATTATATGCTCATCTTTAGTAGAACATGGGAGGAGCATCTAAAGCACATTAAGTAAGTGTTTAACACCTGGTGTCAACACAAGTTATATGCCAATTTGGAAAAGTGCTCATTTGATAGGCAAGGAATTCAATATCTGGGATACATTGTGGATGAGTGTGGTGTGCATGTGGATTCACCAAGATCTAACTCATTCACGATTGGTTGGCCTTGAAGATGCTAACGAAGCTTCCTAGTTTATTAGGCCTCACCAACTTTTGTTGCATGTTTGTGCTAGGGTTCTCTCATATCTCTTGGTCCTTGAGCCAATTAACCAAGGGTGGGGCCAAAGCCTAGATTGTTTGGGTTGGGGCACAAAAAAGGCATTTGAGCATCTGAAATGTTGCTTTTGCTTCACACTAGTCCTCATTCTGCGAGACATGCAACAAACTTTTGAGATTGAGATGGATGCCTCAGATTATGTTGGCGATGCAGTCGCCACTCGACATAGACATCTAATAGCCTATCACAACGACACACTTTATGACGTACTTTGTGGGTACCCCATCTATGCCAAGGAGATGTACTCCATTGTGTAGGCATGTTGGCATTAGACGCATTATATTCTAGGAAAGGAAATGATCATCCACACCAACCAAAAACCCTTGCAATTCATGCAAATGTAGGGAAAGTTGTAGAATAGTCGCCATCAGAAGTGGTCCACGTACCTTCAACAATACCACTTCAACATCAAGTACAAGATGGACAAAAAAAATCTAGTAGTAGATTGCTTCAGTTGACCTCCAGTTGTGACACTAACCACATTGCATAATTCTTGTGGACATGAGACTTCTAAGTGGCCCCAATTATCTGACAATGATCCTGACTTCGCTGCTACATATAAAACATCGGGCACATGTAAAAAACCTTAATATTTTCAGCTCCAGGATGGACTTTTATGCCATCTGGGCCATCTCTGTGTTCCTTCAAGCAAGTGTGAGGCTCTTGGGCATAAAGAAAACGATGGCATTATTGTAGAAGTACTTCTACAGGCCAAAACTCCTACATGATACCAATAGGTATATCAGATCGTGCACAGTTGGTGCCATCGCTAACCTTGCCATCAAGATGCAGGGAATGTATAGTCCTTGACCTACTTTAGATAAACCTTGGAAGTCAATCTCCATGGATTATAAGTCAGGTCTGCCTCTTGTCTTGTGGTTGTTGATCAATTCTCTAAGATGGCCATTTTGGTACCTTGTAAGAAGACTGTCATAGCAGAAACCATTGCTAAGTTCTTCTCCTAGCGTGTTTGGGTGGCATGGACCATTGTTTCACATAGGGATAGTAGGTTACTAAGTGCTTTTTGGTCTAGCCCGTGGTCAATGATGAACACCAAGATGACCAAATCCATTTTCTTCCAAACCAGATCGATGGACATATATAGATAGTCTACAAGATGATTGTGCATGTCCTTAGAATGTACAACTCCAAGCATCCACATACATGGGATGAAATCCTTTCTTATGGCCAACATAGCTACAAAAAGCCCTTCATGATTCTATTGGCCACAACCCTTTTCGGGTGTGCTTGTGGTTTCAACCATTGGCCTAATTGATCTAGATCTACCTATTGCATCTACAGAGAAAGAGTCTTCCCATGCTCAAACAGAGGCAGAAAGACAACAGAATTTGTTGAACGGATCCAACACATCCAACAAGAAGTTCATGATATTTTGCAGAAAGTCAATGCTAACTACAAGCAGTCACACGATTAGCATCGGGTTTCACACAAGTTTTAGGTTGTCGATAACTAATGGTTTTACTTGTAAAAAGAGCTACTCATAGGCCCCCATAGGAATCTTAGATCACTTCGATATGAGTCTTACATCATCACCAAGGTTATGGGTGAGAATGTTTTCGAATTGAGTATTCCATCATTCATTGGCTTACACCCTATATTTAATGTGGAGTTGCTTCGACCATATTTTTCGCCTTTGTTGGACACCTCAGGGGTGGTGGAGCACTTGGCCCTACAAAACTCAACCCTGATTGCATTGAGCAGGCTATAATCGACCGTGTTACCCCCTCCCACCTAGGGGTAATTAGAGGAGATCATGTCTCATGGCCCGCAATGAAGACAATGATCCCGACGATGATGATGATCAACATGTCCACAGAGAGAAACCCAACAATCCCCTTAGATGCCTCTTTGTTAGAATTAGGGAAAATAGAAAAACAATATGCTTAAAAAAAAAATTGTTCACTAGATCAACATAAAGAATAAGACATACAAACAGATCTGAAGCAAAATAAAAATTTTGAGTATGAAAAAAATAAATTTTAGCTTACCTCCAGATTTAATGATAGATGTACCTGACACACATGTGGATGTAAGCCTCGGTAAGTATGAATTAGATTAGGTTCATGGATCAAACCTCTTAAGGTTTGATCTCTGTCAAAGAGAACTATGGGACAATTTTGCCATGGATGGAAACCCTCAATGAAAACAACAATAATCTCAGCAAGAAAGACCCTCCAATAGACAGTGAAAATGCACAGAAAATAGATCTGGACAGGTGAGTAAAAACTCCAACAACAAACCCTCTTACTTAGAAAGAACTGGACAACACACTAAGAAACCCCCATAGGGGATTCAATACTCCCCACGACAGCTAGAGGGAAGCATGTACAACCAAGGAGAGGGCCTAGAATGAAGCTGCGACTCTTCAACATAGTTCTATGGCCCTGGAGAAGGAGACGACACCCACAGAGCAGGCCCGACAGCTTAGAGGGAGGGAGTTTTGAAGCAAGAGATAGATCCGACAGCCTTTCACAGCTCAGAGGAAACACATCCAACAACCTCAGCAAAAACAAACTTCCTTCCAGTATAAAAATCGCAGATCTGAACTTGATAAGCAAAGGGAACGCTGCATTAACAAGAGGGAAGAGTGACTGATGTAGTCGCAACAAATAGAGTGAGGAGAGAAAGAGTGAGTGTAGAATGCTAGGGGGCTAGGGTCTTATTTATTGTTAGGGAGAGGGGTTAGGGCAATTAAAAATAAAAAATTAAATATTGACATTTAATTAATATAAATATTAATTAAATTGTCAATTAATATCAATATAAATTAAAACCCCAATCACATAAATAAAACCCTAATCTCATAAATAAAATCCCCATCACATAAAACAAGAGGGAAAACAAAACAACAAGGGGTTACCTTTTAAGACAAAGTCAAGGGGGGTAACATAATGGCAAAACATGTCCACATGAGTCTCATAGTGACCTATAAACTTTATCATCATTGCATAAGAGAGTACATCAACAATGTGGTCATATCCATCTTCATAGGTACTCCTAGGTCTCATGGACCATCCCGGGAGAGAGGAAGAGGATCACACATCAACACATCTTGGTATTACACCAAGATTTACCCAGTCAAAGAACAGTTTGCCCCAGAACACATCCGGGGGCCCTAGAACACATCTAGGGTCTTATCCACCTAGGTACAAGACCAAGGATCAACCCATGCATTAAGCAAGGGTTCCCTGGAACACATCTAGGGACTTATACCAACCACCAAGGAACACATCCAAGGATCAATCCAGGCATTGAGCAAGGATTCCCTGGAACACAGCTAGGGGCCCTAGACACATCTAGGGACTTATATCAACCACCAAGGAACATATCCAAGGATCAATCCAAACACTGGGCAAGGATTCCTTGGACCACATCCAGCGGCCCTGGACACATCTAGGGACTTACTGCTTGGTCCAAGACCAAGAACCCCAATCATATACTAGGGGCCCTCACTAGGGTCTTTTTCCATGGCTCTCACTGCTTGGTCTCATACCAAGAAACCCTAGGAGTGTGTTGGGGGCCCTAGTCCACAACTAGGGTCTTTTCCATCCTTCGGAGAAGGGCTCTTACAACGACATTAATTTCAACACTCCCTCTCAGTAAGAGAGGCATTCTCAGTAACACCAAGCTTGTCTCGAAAGTACACATACTTTGTCAATGACAGAGGCTTGGCTAAAATATATGTGGTTTGTTTCGCCGTCGGAACATACTAAATACTGAGAATGTTCTTCTACACTATGTCCCGAACATAGCGATATCTCATCTCAAAGTGTTTGTCATGAAAACACAGGAATCACGAAGAGCTTTACACAACTCTGGTCATCACAGTGGATTACTGTGGGTTCCAACTCAGCACTGAACAAATCTAAGAGTAGCTTTATGAACCACGATGCTTCTCTACTGGCAATACTTACAGCAATGTATTCTGTCTCTGGAGTGCTCTGGGCTATGGAGCCATGTTTCCTGTTGAACCAGGAGATTATAACTGAACCTAAGTTGAAACAATATCCGAAAGTACTCTTTCGATCCACTGTACTGCCCATCCTATATGAAATTGTATCCATGAAGCATTACACCTCCACTAAAGTGTATCTAAGCCCATAGGCTATAGTCCCCTGAACATATCTCAGAATATGTTTAACATCAACCATATAAATATGCTTCAGTTCACACATGAAATGGATGAGGGCATTCATTGCATTATAAATATTTGATTTGGTATGTATAAGATACATCAAGGACCCAATGAGGTCTTCCAGATCTGAAACTGTAGCTTGATCTTGTAACTTCTTCAGTTTAGAAATCATCAGTGTGGATATGGACTTAGATTCCAACATGTCAAGTCTGCGGAGCATATCAACTGTGTACTTGCTCTTGTGAGAGAAAGATCTCACCTGGTTTCTGCCACACCTCTAAGCGCAAAATATAATGTAAAAGACCCAAGTCTTTTATTTCAACTTCTGCTGAAAAGCTCCCTTGAGCTATCAAATTTTCCCTTCCCATAAGGAACAGATCATCCTAATATAATAGGATGATTATGTTAAATCTTTATATAAAGATTGGAATCTACAATACTCTTGGTGAACCCAAGACTCTGTAGAGAAACTGTAAATTCTTCCATACCAATCTCTCAGAGCTTGCTTCAATTCATGGAATTCTTCCCCATGGATTATGAACCCCTTAGGCTGTTCGATATAACCTCTTTCTCAACTTCACCATTAAGAAAAACAATCTTAACATTTATTGGGTGAAGTTTTCAACCAAAAACTGCAGCAAGGGATATAATGATTCTAATGGAACAATACCTGGTAGAGGTCTTGTCATAGTCACTGTCGTGTCATGGCCTAACTCACATACATAACTGCTCCCTCCAAGGCTCATAATATGTCTGTCTCTCTGCATGTGCAAATTGGCTCCCTCTGAACCCACAAGATCCTTTGACTCTGATCTGGTGTCGTATCTCTTCAAGATGTACTTGGTGTTGGTACCAAGTTTAATATGAAAAGTTGAGTCAGACTTATACTAGGTAAAGTTTCTGTCATGTGACCTCACTATCCACTAACTAAGTCTTTTCTTTAGAAAACTGCAGGATACATATAACAGAAGACATGAAGCCTTATTGAGCTCTTAAACTTACTTTGAATTTGTTTTGGGCTGAAGACACACTTGTACTTTGCAGCCTGCTACCAACTATAGCTATCTAGGGCATCTTTTGTGTATGCAGTATCTGTTAGTTCAAGTAATTGTCCTACTAGATTGATGTCTATGCAAGACCCCCTTTTATAGGGCTATGATTCTTGATCAGAGTTACTTACTAATCCTTAAACCGATCAAAAAAGATCTTTTGAAGGCAACAAATGTCTGTAATGTAACCAATAAAATCTCGCAACAAAATCTATCTAAGTTGACATGGGAGAGCCTAAGTATGATAAAATGCATATGGGTATTTGTGGCTACATAATGTAATGAAGTGTGCCCATGTACGTTCAGTTTGAAAAATATTGAGAATCCCTCTATGAGTGTCAATGGATTTGAAAGAGGAAACTTGAACATGATCTCAAGGAATCTAAAACAAAAAAACAAGGATCCACCAAAAATAAAGAACACTATCATCTAGATTCTCCTAACAAGAAATCTCTCTCAGATAACATTGGTCACTCCACCAATAATCCAAACAAGTTTACTTTGGCACCCAAACTTGCATCCCACAAGTGTACAAGATAGTCTTTCACTATCCTTGGCTTAGCCCATTCTTTTAGACCTTTTCTAAACAACATTATGTTAATAACATGTTTATTAACATTGTAGGCAATTAAATTTGAGTCAATGTCTATAGGCTCTAAATATGGAATCAACACCCTGGCATCCACATTAGAAAAAGGAATTAGATTAAATATGACTGTCTTATTGTGATGTTACTCTTAAACCAAAAAGTGCCATCTGTCGAGAACCATAATAGTGAGCTTATGGTTGCCTTTCTGGTGGATTTAAAAAGATGATTAAAATGCAAATTCTCAACCATTCAACAAGAGTACAGAGATCATCTATTCTCTTCTCCAACCAGAGCCATATGAAGCGAAGCACCCAATGTATGTCTCAACAAAAAACGTATCATCCTCCCCTTAAGCAATCTAAAGTGACCAACTGTGAGGAGCTTCTATATTTCTGTCATTTAAAAAATTATTGGATTGATGTTAAGGTTTAAGACTTGACTAACAAACGCACAACACTTGTTTTGATAACATTAATTGACAAAAGTACATTAAAGATGAGGGAAACAAGTTTAGTCGTTGGTTGGTGGTATCCTATATCTTTCAATAGATAAGGAAACAAATTGTTATAACTGGTTGTGGAAGTATCCAACAATAGAGAGTATTTCAAAGTAGAGTCAACCCTTGAATTGGGTGTGTAATCCACACCATCTTAATGGTGTCACCTGCGTGGAGTCATTTAGGTAGGTTGAACAGTTTTAAACGTTGAAGATATTTTGTTGCAATTACAACCATGAAATAGTTTTGTCTTGAATTATAGCACTTAAAATCATTGCTTGCATGAGTCTTTGTGCACCTACTGACTAGTGACAACTAAGAAAAATCACAATATCCCTCAGTGCTCCAAATCACAATATCCCTTACAAAATCAATACTTCTGGAATACACGGACCACTGGGTAACAAAACCATGGCTGCTAGAGCCGTTCACTATGAAGATATCATGGAATACACTACTCATAATATAAGTGCTATCAGAGGCTATCATGACAAACACAACATTGTATTAAAAGAAGGCCATTTACTAATCCATTCTACCTTTCTTGGATCAGGGGCCCATGTTGCATATGACACTCCATGTGTCCACCACGAAGCACAAAAAGTAGCAACTTAAGACAATAAGAAACAACCTTCAGAAAGCAAAATCAAAAACTGAAACTAGGTGCTCTTACAAGTACTCTCTCTTTAAAACAGACAGAAAGTTAAGAACATAGCAACTTGAATTTGGGTTTCAATGATTGTTGATCTGTAAACCCTAAGAAGTGGATCTACGTAGGCTCAAGTCTGCAACTCTTGAGCTCCTTTCACGCCCTAAGCTCTGATACCATGTTAGAATTAGGGAAAATAGAAAAACAATATCCTTTTAAAAAAATTCGGTTCACTAGATCAACATAAAGAATAAGACATACAAATAGATCTGAAGCAAAATAAAATTTCTAAGTATAATTTTTTTATTTTTTAGCTTACCTCCAGATTTAATAATAGATGTACCTGACACACATGTGGATGTAAGCCTCTGTAAGTATGCTCGGACTTAGATTAGGTTCATGGATCAAACCTCTTAGGGTTTGATCTATGTCAAAGAGAACTGTGGGACAGTTTTTCCATGGATGGAAACCCTTAATGAAAACAACAATAAACCCTTTGTCTTAACAACAATAATCCCAACAAGAAAGACCCTCTAGTAGACAATGAAAAGGCATAGAAAATAGATCTGGACAGGTGAGTAAAAACTCCAACAACAAACCCTCTTACTCAAAAAGAATTGGACAACTCACTGAGAAACCCCCACAGGGGACTCAATACTCCACACGACAGCCAGAGGGAAGCATGTACAACCAAGGAGAGGGCCTAGAATGAAGTCGCGGCTCTTCCACACAGTTTTGTGGCCCTAGAGAAGGAAACAACACCCACATAGTAGGCCCGACAGCTTAGAGGGAGGCAGTTATGAAGCAAGAGATAGGTCCGACAACCTTTCATAGCTCAGAGGAAACACATCCAACAACCTCAACAAAAACAAACTTCCTGCCAACATAAAAATCCCAGATCTGAACTTGATAAGCAAAGGGAAGGCCGCATCAACAAGAGGGAAGAGTGACTGAGGTAGCCGCAACAAGTAGAGTGAGGAGAGAAAGAGTGAGTATAGAATGTTAGGGGGGTAGGGTCTTATTTATAGTTAGGGAGAGGGGTTAGGGAAATAAAAAATAAAAAATAAAAAATAAAAAATTAAATATTGACATTTAATTAATATAAATATTAATTAAATTGTCAATTAATATCAATATAAATTAAAACCCCAATCACATAAATAAAACCCTAATCTCATAAATAAAATCCCCATCACATAAAACAAGAGGGAAAGAAAAACAACAAGGGGTTACCTTTTAAGACAAAGTCAAGGGGGGTTACATAATGGAAAAACATGTCCACATGAGTCTCATAGTGACCTATAAACTTTATCATCACTGCATAAGAGGGTACATCAACAATGTGGTCATGCCCATCTTCATATGAACTCCTAGGTCTCATGGACCATCCTGAGAGAGAGGAAGATGATCACACATCAACACATCTTGGTACCTAGTCAAAGACCAGTTTGCCCCAGAACACATCTGGGGGCCCTAGAACACATCTAGGGTCTTATCCACCAAGGTACAAGACCAAGGATCAACCCATGCATTAAGCAAGGGTTCCCTGGAACACATCTAGGGGCCTTGGAACACATCTAGGGGCCCTAGACAAATCTAGGGACTTATACCTACCACCAAGGAACACATCCAAGGATCAATCCAGGCATTGAGCAAGGATTCCATGGAACACAGCCAGGGGCCCTAGACACATCTAGGGACTTATATCAACCACCAAGGAACATATCCAAGGATCAATCCAAGCACCGGGCAAGGATTCCCTGGACCACATCTAGGGGCCCTAGACACATCTAGGGTCTTATTGCTTGGTCCAAGACCAAGAACCCAGTCATATACTAGGGGCCCTCACTAGGGTCTTTTGCCATGGCTCTCACTGCTTGGTCTCATAATAAGAAACTCCATGAGTGTGATGGGGGCCCTAGTCCACAGCTAGGGTCTTTTCCATCCTCCGAAGAATGGCTCTTCCAACTGCATTAATTTCAACACTCTTCTTATTCAACATGGCTCATCACACTCAATCAACAAGGCTCATTGGGAGATGGTGTTCCGACACATTATGAGGTACATTAGTCCTTGTTTCATATAAAGTGTCATATTTAATACATTTGGCATTTGAGTAATGATCATAGGTTGAAGTTGGATAATGAATCACGAGCTCATAAGTTATGCTTTTTGCCTTGTTTGACCTTGGTAGCCATCCTAGGCATCCTAGCCTCGTGATGTCGCTCCTAGGTAAAGGGGTACTATTGGTGGTTCCTTGAAAGGGGTAGTGTACCATTCCTGATCATACTTACCACTTTTTCATCCTTGATCCTTCCATTCTCCCACCTTTTGGGTAATGTGGTTACATGTACACCAAAAAGTCATGTATGTGATTCTCTTATGAGAAGAAGGGGCTAAAGGCCCATAGGTAGATTGCAACTGGCCAAAATAAATAAAGAAATGGGATAATGAGGACATTTAAAAGCCATGGTCCATAATTGATCTCTACCCCCTCATTAATGGCGATCACCCCTTGTCCTAATGCGAATAAACACATTCATCAATCAAAGAGAACTTGAATATATCTTGAATAAAAAGCAAAGGAAGTGTTATGCTTGAAACCTTTTTAATGGGACTTGCGAATCAAATAAAATAAAGAAAAGTTGAATAAGGGGTTTGGAATGCAAAAAACGTTGAGGAAAGGGTAACATCGCGAAGCGCACCCTCTACAAAGGCACTCATGGAGGTGAGCTCATACATTGTCGTGCATGTTAATGACCCCATGCCCAAAAGTAAAGCCCATGACCACCTCACATTCATTACATATCCTTGATGGGTTCTTCTGGGAAACATCTCTCTACTTGTCTACTAGACATCTAATAGGTTCTTTTGATGGTCATCCCATACTTGAACTTGCGAAATTGCATAAAGTGTTGAACTTGTGTGAAGTTTGAAGGGGATACCCAATGAGAGTTGTTCATCTCGTTTTTGTGTTAATAAATGGCTTACTTTACTTGATTCTAGGGACTATTGCCCCTTGTGATTATTGGTTTTACTTGATTACATGGTTTTGATTGACTTGGGTGCACCTTACACGGTCTTTGGAGGATGTCCTTGTGATTTCACCCAGGACATTGTGCACTTTATGTAGGACATAACATGTGTGATGCAGAGCGTTGGGCCACTTGATGGCTTGGCTTTTTCCAATAAAGGCTCTCACACCTCCTAGACCTCAGACGATGGACATATGAGCTTTTTCTTTGTAGATAGTCATGATGGCACACAGATGGGCAAGAAGCCCACACCTTGGGTATTGTACCCCAGTGGTTATTAGGCATTGGATGGAGGACATTGCACTAGCACATGATTGGACACCATGTAGAGATGAGATGCACCTTCATTCCACCTTGGATGCTGGCCTTTTCACCTTGGACGTTGAGCATATGGATGATGACGTCATGGATTGGGGCTTGCTTGCCATCGGGGCACCACTTTGATGAGTTGGGGTTTTGATGATGAGACATGACCTTTGACGAGGAGAGGTCATCTTCCACCATACTTGGCACCTTGATGATGAGATGTGGCCTTTGGAGGCCTCTTACACCTTATTGAAGCATGATGTCACCCACACGCATGGCTTTGGAGGGCTTATTATGATGTTTTAGCATGATTTATTATTGTTAGAGGTTACATGAGGGGTCAATCCCACTTGTATCATGGATTCATTGTTGTTTTAGGTAGTATTGTGGACAAAGCACTTTGTTAGCCTCATATATAAAGGCTAGCGCTTCATTTTGTAAACTCATCATCACAACTCAAACATTTGTGAGATCCCTTCTCTTAAAAAGTTCGCTCTATCTCTCTTCCTTTTCACTATGGATGTCTTGTGCACAACTTTGAAGGATAATGTGTGGATATTTCTTCTTGTTGGTGGATGAATCAAGCTAGGGTTTCTTCATATGCAATGACTTGTCTTAGTAAGTGATTTCTTTTCAAGTTTAATGCTATGTTCCATAGTATGCTATGGTGGATGCTCTTTTAGATTGGTAATTGTTGCTTGTTACCTTGTATGATACGTTCTTGTTTGCTAGAAACTCTAGGAGGGATTAAGGTTGGTTATCCCCCTCCTCTTTTTTTATCTATCTTAACTTGTTGAAGCATTCAAGGTTTTCCTTAAGGGTTAGGAGTGGCTATCCCCTTAAGGTTTGCCTTGGCTAGGGTTTAGTTCTAGGGGTTAGGAGTGGCTATCCCCTTAGGCTTTAAATCATAGTTCTCTTGTTTATCCTAGCTAGGTGACTTGGAAAGAAGGAGACGTCCTAGGCCTATGAGGGTATAGTCCTAGGGTTTTGTTCACTCACATCTTCCTTGTCTTCTAACTTGATCTTCAAGTTGTTGCATTGACTCCATTTTGCCCAAGGAGAGAAACGACACTCTCTCTTACAAGTGATGATAAACTTTAGTTTAGTATGAGCTCTCTCTCAAAGCAACTTGATAGTTTAGGTGTCTAACTACTAACCCAATGCTTGGCATGATTAAATCATTTATTTATTGTTGTTGTAATCATTAATTGCAGCCATTAGGGCTTGATTGATTGTTGATAACTTACTTAATGTCATGGTTAAAGAAGGATGAAATCATTGTTTATGAAATCATTATTTGATGCTTGGACATTATTCTACTCATCAAGGGCTATATTTTAAAAATTTATTTGCTAATTTTGAGAGCTGATTTCTTGTTGTTGTTGCAAATTACACTTTGCTGATATACACTTGTTTACTACTACAATTTTACAACAACAATCATTTTTACTTGATAGCTAGTGTCTAGAGGTGATTAGTAGTTGATTTGACTTGGTAATTGTCAGTTTTATGCATTGGAATCCTTCTTCTTTCACACACATCAACCAATTACCTTGTATAACTAATCCTATCCTTTCTGCTTTCCTAGACCTAGCCTATCTCATTGAGTGACCAAGATAGGGGGCCATAGACTTGCCCCTAGCTTGCTATAGGATCCCTTGAGGTCACAAGGGAAGCCTCCCTTGTGTTGGATCTTCACCCAACAGTAAAATGAGGGAAATATTTGTCTAGGTGGCAGTGATAACTACTTCCAATTGTTACGCAAGATTGGTATCTTGTGAAGGGCTTTGCACAAGTACAAATTGATGATAATAGACTGGATCATGGACACCAAGACAAAGGGCACCCACCAACATAACACATTGCTCTATCGAGTAGTTACACATTGCTTTATCGAGTAGTTAATGCAGGGAAACTTCTTTACAAGGGAAAGTGGTTCACCAGGTACCAGGTTCAACAGATTTTATCCCATTCAATGGAGGAACTTGACGCAATGGAGACCATTGCTTCCTAAAGGGGGACAATTGATTCAAGTGGCCATCTTGGGTCATCTCAGAAATGGTCTTGATTTTGATAATTTTTGGGTCCTGAATTCCTGATGTGTTTTTTGGGGCTTTCTCATGTGTTTTTCACCTGAAATATGCACTATCTCAGGGAGTGAACTTGGTCTTTTAATTTTCTTTCCAATGAGCTAAGGAAGACCTAAAACAAATAGATGAGTGAGAAGTTATGGTCTTGGCAAGGCTCCCCTTCTTATGGACAAATCTGATTCATAGGGATTGCTCCCCTTCTAATGGACAACTTTGATTCATAGGGATCTGAAGGCTAGTGATGCCAAGCTTGATTCTAATTACAATACTCGTCTAGGTTATTTTGGGCATGCTAGATTGCTTGAACATTATAAGAAGTCTTATACCACAATTGTGATAGCAAGTACTCTTGGGTATATTACGTTGGAGTACTTTCACATTGGGAGGGATACAATTGAATTTTGTGTGTTTAGTTTTGGGGTCGTGGCTCTAGATGTAGCTTGTGAGAGAAGAGCAAAATAGAGGCACAAGTTTATCTTGTCCTGTGGGTTTGGGGGTTGTATTGAGAAGGCAAAATCATGTAAGATGAAAATTGCACCTTGCTTCCTTTGAGATTGAATAGACTACCAACAAGGTCCTCAAGCTGGCCCTTGCCTTCCAATGCTTCATTAGCTACCAGTTTTGTTGCCATAACCTCAAGAGACAATATTTTTACTGAGCCACTGTGGTTCCCGACACCATGGTTCCTACCTTCTTCACTCGAGTTCATAGGTTTAAAGTCCGAGGAGCTCTGTTGTGTATTGCAACATACAGAGTTTGGGCTTACAACCACCAAGGAAACTTGAATGCACCAGATATGTGAATCAAAGGTGTCAACCCAAACCTCGAGTTTTTTAAAATCCACTTATTCTCATATATTTGAGTGCAAATTTGTGTGAAACATTTTGGCAACATACAAGCAATGGATTCAATCAATAAGACAAACATAGTGTCAAGAATCCTTTATGATCCGTTAAGTAAACATACTTTTTTTATTATTTGAAATATATTTATTATTTTCAGAAAAAAATATTTACAACAAGGAAACACAAAAAGGGGAAGGGTATACACAATGGTATACATCCTCTTCCTTCAAGAAACAAGAACAATGATAAAATCTTAATAGGCACCAAAATTTAACAATTTGTCATCCTTGATCAACAAAAACCCTTTTGCTAGCAGCTGCATACACACCTCCTCTCTCCACTTAAGACAAAAGGTATACAAAAAACTAACCTTGTTCTCAAAAACATATTTGCATTGAAGCTTCTAGAGAACAAAGGATGAAATTCTCAAGCAGTGCCAAATACCACTAAAAGAAGATCGAACCATAGATTTGGAGTCACCCAACATCATTGTATGCTAATGTAATCGTCCCTGAAGAATAAATGATAGATCTATCTAAACATGCTCCTAATAAGACCTGGCTAGAGGACAATCCCATAATAAATGCTTCATTGTTTCCACCCAGTGACTGGAAGGGAAAAGCCCATTTGAGAGGCCACTCTTAGCTCGGCGAGCCTTGTTAGAAAAGCCCTAATAGATCACCAGCCAAGCAAACACTCAGAGCTTGTAGGACACCCACAACGACCACACACCATGCAATCTTTGGATCCAACGAATTTTTGCATAGAAGACATCCATTGCACATTAAGCAATGTACAAAGTTGATGATACCGATGTAGAATGAGGTACAATTTACGAGAATCACACTTGCCCAAGCGATGCCCAAAACTACACTCCTAATTGTGCCAAAAGAGCCGTATCATATCTATGTTCATCTTGAATAGATCATCCCGTGGGATGAGACCAACAATTTCCATAATAGTGGGCCTATTAGCAGAAGAAAAAGGCATACTCATGGGCTAAGGAATGTCAGTCCTTCCAAGAGTGAGCACCAACATCCCACAATTCCCTCCCAAAAAATACATTTTTCTTACTCAACCATCATACCCAAAAGCGAGGAAGATAAGTAACACAAGTGTCTTGCTCCAAATCGACCTTCTAGCCAAATCCCACCCCGCTTGTCTGTTTGACATTTTCCACTTCACTAAGCCATCTACCTTCTTCCATGTTGACCGGATACTTCTAAAAATGAAAGAGCTTGTTGTTAAGAAATAGAACACAAGCAAGACACAAGAACTTGGCAAAAAAGGATTTAAGTCATATTCTACTCATTCTCATTACAATATCATTCCAATAATACAATGTTATAGTACATGGATTGTTGAAAACTGATCTTAAACACTTAGCCAACACAAGATTTCAGCTTCCTATAGTTATTCAACAATAAATCAATGGAACCTCGTTCATTCACTGTAACTATGAGCAGAAATACAAGAGACTAAGCAATATGAAAATATAGCAGTGGAAATATAAATGAGCAACAAAACATTCACCACATTGGCACATAAAAATTTGGGCTATGCCCCTTGAAAAACAACCACAGGAAAATAATTCTAGGAGAGTCTTCTTTATTGAGCTTCACAGAGAAATAATCTGAGATTACAACAATCTTTACAGAAAGAATAAAAATAACACTTATCTCACAAACCCAACACCCAAATCCATATTGAAATCTATGTCAATTTGCCTAGAAAATTGTGCCCTCTCTGTACTGATTGTATGGCTAGTTCTGACAATAAACTATAGCTCCAAAACTTTGATAAATGTACCCAGTTTTGCCGCTGAAAAACACTTCTTCTGCACAGAGTTGTCTCCAACAATAAATGCCCACAAAATTGCCTCGAAATCCATGCACTAGAAAAGTACGACCCTCTATCCGTACGGTACAACCCCACTCTTCTTTTGTACGAACTTGCACTTAATGTTGCACCAGTCTTGAAATGTGTGCCTTCCTTCCCTCTCGGAATGTGTGCCCCTTATCTTGTTGTCCTTCTCTTCCTCTTCAACTCAACCTCTCTTCCTTAGTATGTGTTTCCCTTTGTCTTTCTCACGCTCTCATTCAAGCCCTCCTTGAAAAAATGTGTTTCTACCTCTCCTCAATCATAGTTTTAATAACTCATTTAGGGTGACCTTTGGATTCACTTTCCATGAATCTTGGTCTTCTAAAATGAATGTGACTTTATTTTCCTTCATTGAGATGACTTAAGTCACTCAAATATTATAAAGTCAATTTTTTCCCTTAAAATAATAAAAACCTCAATTTAACTTTATAAACTCACTTAATAGATTCACTTTATGAGGTGACTTAAGAGAGACTCGATCGGACTTCTGCCTTGGCACATTAGTGCAGAAGTACCTTTGAGTTATCAAACTTTAACACTCCCTCTTAGTGAGGGAGGTGCTTCTGGTACATCCACTAGAATCCGACTCCAACTCCATCATATCATCTGTTGTCGTAGTTGCTCCCTCTGAACTAGAGGCCTCTGCTCCCATTGCACTGGAAGCCTTTGCTGCTACCTCTATTGATCTCTGATGTGAAGACCCATCAATCCAGTGTCCTCTCTCTGAAGCCCCATAACCATCTAACTCAGGCTCCAACCACCCACTAGATCCAACCACAGGTCATCCCAACAACTTGTACAATCTCTCATACTTGACACCAAGCATCATTGTTGTGTCTGTAGTAGCTCCCACTGGATATAAAAACACACCGAACAAGACAACTCCAAATCCACTCTCATCCAAAGTTGACACTGAGAGCAAGTTAACCGTCATCTCTGGAATATACAACACCTCGACAACCTCCAGAAGACCTTTCGACTCTAGCTGGAATCTAATAGTTCCAACCCCCTTTATTGCAAGTTGTGGATCGGCTCCACAATTCACAGTGCAGTCTAAGTCTATCTTTGTAAGACTGAGGAATATTGACCTCTTCCCCATCATGTGTCGAGAAGTTCCATTGTCCACGAACCACATCTCAATGTCCTCGAATACTTGGCAACCATTGCCCACAGGACCGATCATCAAAGAGAACTCCCTCTCGAACTTCTCCGTGAATTGAGCAACCTTTGTTGATGTTGACAGCTTTGGTTCCCGCTTCTTCTTCTTCTTGTTCAGACATTGGCTTGCATAATGTCCCAACTCATGACATGCATAACATCTAACATTACTCATGTCCTTCTTTTCGCCATGAGAAAACTTCTCATCTCTTATAGTCTTCTTGTCCTTATTCTTCGCAAAGAGGGCAACATTCTCCTCGCCCTTTGACTGTCTACTACAAAGAGCTTCCTCACAAATCTCTTTTTGTATGAAGTCATCCCACAATCTCTCCCAGTTGGGGCTGTGCTCTCTGGAGACAACACCTTTAACAAAGGTATTCCATTTCTCTGAAAAAACATTCAGAGTTGTCCTGACCAATTCTCCATCTATTATAACCTCTCCAACTACGCCAAGCTTATCACGAACTTGAGTGATTCTGGTGAGATATGAGGACACTTTTTCAGTCTCGGTCATCTTCATGTTTCTTAGCTTCTCTCTCAATACCATCTTTTGATTCTCATTTGAACTTTGGTATAGCTTGGTCAAAGATACCCACAGTTCATAGGCATTCTTCTTTCCTGAAATGTGCAGAATGAGGTGATCTTTGAATGCATCCAAGATTAACCTCTTGTCCTTAACATTCTTCTTGTTATATGCAGCTAACTGAGTAGGATCTGTAGGAATGACAACAAGTGCAGTGGCGGTATGGTGCACAACATCCCACGACTCTTGTTATTCCAACAACAATGCAATCCTCTCCTTCCACGGACTAAAGTTCGCTGCCCCATCATATCTGTCTTCGAACCTCAAGCCAGAAGCCACGACCTTTTCAATTCTTCCCTTTCCTTCTTCCAAGCAAAAGGACCTATGCACTCACTGCAAATCTCACTACTAACCTCTCTCTAACTATATTTTGAGTTGGCTCTATATTACTTTTCATTGATAATTCTTCTAGAAGACCTTCCATAGAATCTGACAACTAGATGTCACACTATGAATTCCTCACATTGAAATACAATTTACACAAACTAAGATAACAAAAAGCGTAGTTCATTATTTGTTGGTTAATGGGGTAGGGAGTTAGAGGGTTAGTCTATGCATATGCCATTGAGTTATAGGGTTAATCTCCATGTATCTATAGACGTTGATGTTATGCATGTGTATTTTCAATGTTCATGTCAAATTATGCATATATTTTATTCCATGGATTTTATGTACTTAGCTTAGTGGCATATTGTTGTAATAGATGTACAAGTCACAACTTATGGCGTAGATTCCTTAAACAACGAGCCTAGATGTACAAAAAGAGAGGTGGAACCTCAAAGAATAAAAGATAAAATAATTGCAATAGATGAAAGCAACGACAAGAAGCCCCTAGTGAGTTGTAATTGCATACTTTATGATTGTTATATAATTTTAAAAAATACGTATTTATTTATGAAGAGCTCTATTTATAATTCTATTTGTTATAACTTACCATAGTCTATTTTATGTTGCAGAGAAGTAGAAAAGTTTGATAACAAAACTTGCAACATTTATGAAGAGAATAACCAAAAAGAGAGATCATACATAGATATGGATTACTTGCATTTGATGGAGTATGGAGAAAATTCCAAGGGTCTTAGTTGCAACATAATAGATTTGAACGTGTTAGTTGTGATATGATTTATATTTTTTTTTTTTAAGTGAAATTTAGAGTGTAATTGAATTCAATATACAACATTTTTCATGCTACTTTTTCATTCTATGATGTGCGTATTAATGTTTGAGCACAGGTGTAGAGATGAGGATGAACATAAATGGATATTTGTCTCAATAGAAGATAGTGAATATGCACTCCTTTATGATGATATACAAGTTACCGATGAAAAAGAGGTTTTGAAATTGACTAGTGGCACAATTTCCATCATGAGATTTTTGACACGATCACGAGGGAGTGGCCAAAAGAATACCATAAATATTGATCTAAAATAAGTATTGCAGCCAAAAGAATACCATAAATATTGGTCTAAAATAAATATTGCTAATAAGAAAATAACATTACAACATCTATGTGGAAGGTTTCCATAATTCCCACATTTTCTCTTATCCCTTGTAAAGCATCTCACTCATAATTAGTATCCCAATGTAAACTCTCCTCACCTAGTTACAACAACAATTATAAATACCTAAACTCCATCCACTAAACCTCCTTTTTGAAATGCTTAACTTTATCCCACACTTGCTCCAACTATTGTGTACAATCCAAGGTTTAGCTTTCTATCTTCCAACGTTTTATCTTCTAACTATTACATACAATCCATGACCCTCCTCTTCTTCTCCTTCCATCATAGTGCTCTGTGAAGTATTTATGAGGAGATTCAATGTGTTTGGTCTCCCAACCTTGCTAACCTCTCTCTAACTATATTTTGAGTTGGCTCTATATTACTCTTCATTGATAATTCTTCTAGAAGATGTTCCATAGAATGTGGTAACTAGATGCCACACTATGAATTCCTCACACTGAAATACAATTTACACAAACTAAGATAACAAAATGASCARTTCATTGTTTGTTGGTTATTGGGGTAGCAAGTTAGAGGGTTAGTMTATGCATATGCCATTGAGTTAGAAGGTTAATCTCCATKTATCTACATATGTTGATGTTATGCACRTGTATTTTCAATGTTCATGTGAAATTATGCATATATTTTATTCCATGGATTTTATGTACTTAGCTTAGAAGCATATTGTTGTAATAGATCTACAAGTCACGACTTATGGCGTAGATTCCTCAAACGACGAGCCTAGATGTACGGAAAGAGGGGTGGAACATCAAAGAAGAAAAGATAAAATAATTGCAATAGATGAAAGCAACGTGGAAGGAAGCCCCTAGTGAGTTGTAATTGCATACTTTATGATGTTTTTATAATTTTGAAAAATACATATTTATTTATGAAGAGTTCTATTTATAATTCTAATTGTTATAACTTACCATAGTCTATTTTATCTTGCAGAAAAGTAGAAAAATTTGATAAAAAAACTTGCAACATTTATGAAAAAAATAACCAAAAAGAGATATCATACATAGATATGGATTACTTGCATTTGATGGAGTAGGGAGAAAGTTCTCGGGGTCTTAATTGCAACATAATATATTTGAGCATGTTAGTTGTGATATGATTTATATTGTTTTTTTTAGTGAAATTTAGCGTGTAATTAAATTCAATATACGACATTTTTCATGGTACTTTTTCATTCTATGATGTGCATATTAATGTTTGAGCACATGTGTAGAGATGAGGATGAACATGAAGATCTGTCTCCACAAAAGATAGTGAATATGCACTTCTTTTTGATGATATACAAGTTACTGATAAAAAGAGGTTTTGAAATTTGCCAGTGGCACAATTCCCATCATGAGATTTTTTACACTATCACAAGGGAGTGGCCAAAAGAGAACCATAAATATTGGTCTAAAATAAGTACCGCTGATAAGAAAATGACATTACAACATCTATATGGAATGTTTCCATATGTACAATTTAGTAATAAATGGGCCCTTTGTAGATTCTCTAAGATTATCAAGAGGAAGAGAAATCATATCAAGTGAAATATGTTTGAATTAGTCTCACTCATGTTTCTACTCCACATTTTATATTTCATCATGCATTGTCATTGAATTTTATAGGTGACTTTATTTTATATGGTTTTGAACAAATTCATTGAGTGCATCAATAGGTTTCATTAGGAGGGCAAAGATCTAGATGTAGAACACAGACCATTTAATGTTGACAAAGTTGTATTTAAAAATATGTAAGGATTACTTAGAGGTCAAGAGGATTGTTATTGAGAAGATGGCACGAGAAGCAGACCCTCAAAAACCACAAAAGTAAGAAATAATATATGCTTGTAGTTACTGATTTTGATATGATTGCAATTATTTATTTTGATATGCTTTTAAATCATTATCTTTCTCTGATATAATCTTTTAGTACCATTGACATGCTTTCATGGTCATTTTTTTGGACATTGATAAGCCAAATTGATCTTATCTCATCTTATGTATAGACACCATTGCATGGAAGAAAACTAACCATCACACATTCTCGGGTCAATCAAGGAGGTCCTCGATTAGAGTGTGCTTTGTAAGTTTATCAATATAGCCCATTTATTATGATAATACACTAACTTAATATATGTCATTATTGAATATGGTTTTCACTTATTGTATACATTTAAATGACTATCGTTACAAGTCCATTGACAAAGAATTAAAGTATGTCCCAAGGAATTTCTATGAAATAATGGTGGAAGTTTTGTAGCCCATGTCGTAGGTAATTAATCGTTAATTGTGTGTGTGTGTGTGTGTGTGTGTGTGTGTGTGTGTGTTTTAACTTGTAAATAGTTGGAATTATTCATTGATTGATTGAAATAAATTATTTTTCTCCAAGCTGATGATGATGGGGGTTACTTGGAGGGTACTAACAATTATTTAACCTACGTGTTTTTTATGACATATTTAAATGTCAACAATTTTTTATTTTATTGAATCCATGTTCATTTATTATGTTTCTAAAGATTGATGAGGAGGAAACTAGCAATAGTTTAGTCAACTTTTGATGTCAAATTCTTTTCATTTCCTTGTATGTGTACATACTTTTTGATATATTTTGTATAGAAAGTTGAGATTTTCTCAGAGTGGTAGTTTACCACTTGTTTATTAGAGTTATAAAGCTTACTCATGTAATAAAGTCACCTTAGTGACTTTAGGTTAAAATATTCAGGTTTTTGTCTCCTAGGGTTAGAGTTTTGATCTTTCAAACTCTTTATAAGAGTGAGGACCCTTATTGTAATATTGTGCCATTCAAAACTAATATCGTTCAATGTTTATGGAAATCATGTTTTCTGTATCGTAACCCTACCTAGGGTTTTTTTAGTTCTCATAATATTGTTTATATGTGAAAAAATTACATGGTTATTTTATGTTTTAATTTAAAATTCCATCATTGCGTTTATATATACATGAGTAACATGGTTTATGGTAACATGGTTTTTTGTTCTTATGGTGTGAAATTAAATTTTAGTGGGGTTTGCATATATATATATATATATATATATATATATATATATATATATATAGTTTTTTCTCTCATGAATAGTATGTTGTAAAATAGACTTATACTAATAATCAATCTCATCAATATTTAAATACTATAAAAATAATAATTAATAATTAAATTAACTATTATTGTTATTATTATTAAATTAATACTTCGTCAATTGGATCTAGCTTGGGTGGTGAGGGAGGAGAAATGTTATCCTCCCCAACGATGTTCAAATCTCGCTTGTGATATGTTTCATTCTTTGTGAGGCAATTGCTATCAATGTTGAGTCACGAGGAATATCTCACCCTTGCTTACAGGTTGGAGGGTGGGGTGCTTGGTTACATGTAAATAATAATAATAATAATAATAATAATCAATAAGTTTACATTAATAGAAATAATTAAACTATTAATAATAATTATGTCACAAATTTACCCTGGATGGGGTGCCACGCAGAGCAGGGTGGGCACGTGGAGAAGCACCAGGAGGGGCCATTAATGGTGGCCAACCGCCCTCATACCCCCGCTAGTTATGAGGGGCATCACTTCAGTCGGCCTCCACCTTTTGACGGGGCCTCTCACTCGCGCGAACATGCCGGCTAGCCAGAGCATTAAGCCCTCGGCCTTAATGGCCACAACCACCATTTTCGCCCTTATCAACCTCCTCGGCAGCCTTGGGATGCATTCGCAGCTCACAGAGCCGAGCAAGAATAGACGTGCAGGGGAAGTTCTGGCTCTCGTTCTCATTCTCATCATGCCACGAACTAGAGGAAGACCCCGCAGAGGAGCAGGGTGGTACGCGGTCGACTCTCGGCGGAAAAGGCATAAATGATTCGAGCAAGCTCTGGTTCTTGCCAAGAAAAAGAGACCCAGGGAGGCCAAAGCAGCAGACTCGCCCCCCAGAACATATGTCGAGGAAACTCCTTCGATGGAACTCCCCCACGACTTCTCTGAAAGTCGCATGTTTACGGTTCCAGACAATTGGAACCCCCCTGCGTGTATTGGAGCAGAAGCACCACCTCCCCGCCCACAAGAAGCACACGGTCCCAGCGATGCTCCCACTGAGGAATTCGCCACCTGCCTAGTAGAGGAAGAGTTGCCGAAAGGCAACAATGAATTGAAGCCACAGAGAATGCAGCATGCACACCAAGAGACGGACGCTAAGAAAAAGTCACCACCCCGGCCACCACTTCTTCACTCGGAGCACCTGAACTTGATCTTCGAGGTTCGCAGCATGGTGGACGACCAAATCTTCAGGGCTGTACGCGTTAGCCAACGCCTGGATATGTTGTACGCAGCTTACTCCAGTGCCACCCCACGACGACAATGCCCCACCTGCGCTCAGCTCTATGCCATTCATGTCAGAAGCGGCAAGGAGACGGACGACCGCGAGGACACCGGTTAATAGGTTCTCCTGTTCAACATTGTTTCAAACTCTCTCTCTTTTTTATGTTTATCAGAGCTCTAGCTCTTCTAGTTCATAGCCATGTTAGCATTAGCATAGGCATTATCAAACTGCTGCTGAAACTGGTCATGCACCCTGGTTTCCTTCGGGCGGGGTGGAAAAATGAGGTTTTGAACTTGCATGCTATTTTGGATAGGCCAACTGTCTCGGTTTCCTTCACAGGCGGGACAGTTGGCACCTCCATGTCATGGTGTAATTTTGAAACATTAATATAATAGGATCTGTTTTTACTTTAAAAAAAAAATTATGTCGCAAATTTAATAACAATTTTGATGTTAATTTGATGTAAAACATGTCTATTACAATGCTAAAAAATTGCTAATATGACACAAAATGAATAATAATGGTGCAACCTTGATGCTAACATGACTCAAGAGTGATGCAATACAACACTAACACAACTCATGAGTGATGTAATATGACACAAAAATGAAAAATAACGACGCATATACGATGTTAATGTAAGGTCTCTTCCAACAGAGCCTTATAAATCGTAAATTAAAATAGAGACATGCTAAACTAACCTTAAACCATTCCTTATTCATCATAATAATCCACTACATATTCAACATATTAATATTCATAAGCAGATTATAATAAATTTCATAACACAACAGAATAATGAAATTGCATACCTCTAACTGATGCTATTGTTGTCTCCAACTCTTCTTGATGCACTGCCCAAAGCCATCTAACCACCCAGCCAGTTAGGAACAGAGCCTCTTCGGCTCCCTAGCTCCAGGATTCTGTAAGGATTCCTGGCCCCCGATCCCAAAACTCCCAGCAACAGGTGTCCCCTATCTCAGTCCTACAATAAGCTTCTCCATCCAGAAACCAATAATACCGTCTCCCAATCTCCTCGGAAGTCCAAAAATGCCCAATACAGTCTCCCCTATGAAAATAATGCTCCCTGCCAAAAAGTCCCCCTCTCTCGAGTGTTTTCCCCCCTATATCCTCCTTTTCCTCTCTTCCTCATTCACCGCCCTCTTCCTTTCATTAAGACTCACCCACCTTATCCCTCCATTCAATGCCAACCACCTCATCCCCTTCTCCTTAATGGTTCCATCATTCGATATGTTATTTTTTTATTTAATAAATTAAACTTAAATTTGTTAACCAAATATTTAATGAGTTAATTAATCAATTAATTAATTAATTAATATACATTAAACAATTAATAATTCAGGACAATTAATTAATTAATTAATTAAACTTAATATACTTTAAACATTTATTTAACTATGACAATTAATTATTTAACTAGGGTTGTTACATACACCCACACTTCAGGAAACTTCATCCCGAAGTTAAAGTATTTTAAGATAGAAGGGAAAGACACAGGGTTCACACATTCATATCCAATAACCAACATTATCAGTAGGTAAGCCAAGAAAACTCATACATACTAGTGTACATGTGCAAGAAATGCATGTGTAGCTAGTACATACAAGTCTCGTGCATGTATTAATAACAATAATTATCACCTCTGTAATAATTTATGTATGCATCCAATCCATTCAACAAAACTATTCATTGTATAAAAGATAATAACCTAATCAAATGTTTATGAAATCCCTTAATTACAATTATTTAGCTCAACAATGTTATTTAGACAATAGTAGTTTAGTTAAGTAATTATGAATATTCATATATACACTTTTTCTTTTCAGAAGGAAAAACAATAAATTCTACCATAAGACAAATCTCCATACACTCTCAACTATTTCTACTCATCCTTCCTCCCTAACTTACTTCCATCTTTCATTCCTATCCTTCCTCTGTTGGACTATCTTGGAGCGTCAACTATATTGATCTAACTCCAAATAGAACCCGTAAGTGGAAGTGTCACTATCTTGACCAAGCTTCCCCAGCAAGCAACTGACAGTCATCATCACACGTCTAGGGGAGCGTGAGTTAACACCGTCCTCCTATGACCCCAGGTTTCAGAGGATACGCGGTAGGAAATGCCTCCACCCCTCCTAACAGGACTAGGGTCCACTCCCTATAATGGAATATACAGTGGCACCATGTTGCTGGGAGTTTTGTCATCATTTATTTGATTTTAGACAGTCTCACCACCTAAAATCCTGCAGCGGTCGACATATCATAGCATTGCATTCAAACCAATATAATTTCACATACAAATATTCATACCGTATTGTTTCTCGGCTAGTGATCATGACATCCACTTTCATCATCATTATCCCTTGGCTATTCCATAGCCCAATAACTTGCAGATTAGTCTGTAACACAAACTTATACAAATCTTATGCATTATCATCATGTAATTGCATACAAACATAATTTCAATTCGGTATCCGCGTACCAACAACTTTGACATCAAAGTTTTCAAGTTAGAAATAAATCACATAATATCCCATAATTCAATTAACATTACCATTCATAGAATTATCATTTACATTTTAGATTGCATCATATCCAACATCATTCAAATAAAATTTAAACCTTCATAGGATTCTCATTCACATAGTATATCGCATCATATCCATCATCATCAATAACATTTAAACATTCATAGAATTTACATTCACATAGTAGATCACATCATATCCATCATCATCAATAACATTTAAACATTCATAAAATTTACACTCTCACAATATATCGCATCATATCCATCATCATCAATAACATTTAAACATTCATAAAATTTACATTCTCACAATATATCGCATCATATCCATCATCATCAATAACATTTAAACATTCATACAGGTTCATACATCTTAAAAGTTCACGTGTATCATTTAATAGTTTTACTGTGAATAGAAAATAAAGGTGTTTAGGCCCCAGGTAATCCTAGCTGTCTAAGTCAAAAGATGGTGTTCCATACTCCCAACCTTCGAGAAACATATTCTCGAGGTGGTCAAAAAAGTGAGGGATAATCTTGTCGTAACGTCTCGGCATCCTCCCAAGTAGCAGATCCTGGACTAAACTTGTCCCACTTGACCTTAACTTGGTCTACCAGACGGTTCCTGAGCTGTCGAACTCTATGGTCCAATATGCGTAACGGTTCTACCGTGAGGGTTCCCACGTCCGATACCTGCAATTCCTTTCAATTTAGTTTATGTGATTCATCAACAACATAATGACGTAGAACAGATACATGAAAAACATTATGAGTTTTATGCAAGTGGGGTGGTAGTACGAGACGATAAGTGACGGGTCCAATTTTCTCTTGGATTTTGAACGGTCCTATAAATCGAGGTGACAACTTTGTCCCCTTCTCGAACTGTATGGTACTCTTATTAGGCCTGATACGAATGAAAACCTGATCTCCCACTTTATAACTTCATTCAGTCCTGTGTACATCCGCATAACTTTTCTGTCTATCCCGTGCTTCCTTTAGTCTTTGCCTAATTTGAATCACCTGTTCCTCCATCTCTTGAATCAATTATGGCCCAACTGTTACTCGGTCTTCTAACCTCTCCCAACTCAACGACGTTCTGCATGGCCTTCCATACAGAGCTTCGTAGGGTGGCATTCTGATGGAGCTATGAAAATTGTTATTATAGACAAACTCTACCAAAGCTAGGTACTTCTCCCAATGGGTTTGATTATCCATGACATACATCCTAAGCATGTCTTCCGTGACTTGATTTACTCTCTCAGTTTGTCCATATGTTTCAGGATGATAAGTTGTGCTTAAGTTCAACTGAGTCTCCAATGCTGATTGCAAACTTGTCCAAAACCTAGAAGTGAATCTGGAGTTCCTATCTGAAATGATCTTCTTAGGTATCATGTGCAAACGGATGACCTCACTTACAAACACGCGTGCCACATCAGTGACATCGTAAGTGTCTCTAACCGGAATAAAATGAGCACTCTTGGTTAACTTATCAACTATTACAAGAATGACATTGTGTCTATGAGATGTGAGAGGCAACCCCACAAAAAAATCCATGGAAATGACTTTCCACTTGGAGATAGGAACATCATGTGGTTGTAGGAGACCTGTCGGGTGATGGTGGTCGACCTTCACTTGTTGACACTCTAGGCATTTGGCGAAAAAATGGACTACATCGCACTTCATTCCTACCTAGAAGAAAACATTTCTCATGTTTGCATACATTTTCTTCACACCCGGATGCGCACAATAAAGTGCTCTATGGGATTCCTTTAGTATGATGCTTCAAATATCCCCACTTTCGGGAATGTACATCCTTCCTCGATATCTCAATATCCTTCCTCGATATCTCAATAGTCCGTCTACTTCCAGACTATATCCTTCATACTTCGGATCTAATTGCCTCCCATTTTGGAGGTTTGCGGTAACCTTTAAATACAAATTGTTTCCAAGGAGTTGCGTCAACACATGTTCCCTCAGATTGACTTTTAAGGGTACCAAAGAGAAGACATATGGCCTCCTGCTCGACGCATCCACGACCACATTCTCTTTTCTCTTGATATATGAAATACCAAAATCGTAGTCACTCATGAACTCACTCCATCGCCTTTGTCTGGCATTCAGATCCCTTTGAGTGAAGAGATGTTTTAAACTTTGTTGCTCTGTTTTGAACTCAAAGCTTCACCCTTCTAGATACTGCCTCCAAACTTTCATAGCTAGCATTACAGCTGCCAACTCTAAATCATGAGTAGCATAAATCTCCTCTTGTTTCTTCAACTTCCTTGACGCATAAGCTATCACTCCTCCATCCTGCATTAGCACGGCCCCCAACCCTTGCTTCGAGGCATCCATGCAGACTGTGAAGTCCTTTTCCATATCCAACACTCGTAGAATTGGTGCACTAGTTAGTAACCTTTTAAGCTCGATGAATTCACTTTCACATTCGTCTGTCCATTCATACCTGACCTCCCTTGCACTGCAAAGTGGCGATGGGTTTTGCTATTTTAGAGAATCCTTCTACAAATCTCCAATAATAACCTGCTAGCCCCATGAAGCTTCTCACCTCATGAGCATTTTTTGGCACTGGCCATTCCATAATGGCCTTTACCTTTTCTGGGTCCATAGAGATTCCTTCGTCGGAAATGATATGACCTAAATAATGAATTTCTTTCTGGAAGAAGGAACACTTCGACAACTTCCCATACAATTTGTTCTCTCTAAGGCAAGACAACACCACTCGCAAGTGTTCCTCATCTTCCCTTTCGTTCTTGGAATAGATGAGGATATCATCTAAAAAGACTTGTACAAAGAGGTCTAGGTATTTCTGGAATACATTGTTCATGAGGCTCATGAATACTGTTGGTGCATTGGTCAATCCGAAAGGTACTACAACGAACTCATAATGCCCAAACCGAGTTCGAAAGGCAGTTTTAGGAATATCACCTTCCTTAATCCTTAACTGGTGATACCCTGATCGCAAATCAATTTTTGAGAATACTGTTGCTCCTTTCATCTGGTCAAAGAGATCATCTGTCTGTGGCATTGGGTACCTATTATTAACTGTAGCACGGTTCAATTCCCTGTAATCTATACACAGTCATAAGGAACCGTCCTTCTTCTTCACAAAAATTACTGGTGCACCCCAAGGTGAGACACTAGGTCTTATTAGCCCTAAGTCGAGTAGCTCTTTCAACTGTATCTGCAACTCACAAATTTTTGGCTCTGTCATCCGATACGGAGTCTTGGAAATTGGTTTTGCACCAGGTTTTTGCTCAATAGTAAAATCAAGCTCCCTCTCAAGAGGTAACCCTGGTAACTCGTTTGGAAAAACATCCTTAAATTCTGACAATACCGGGTACTAACCCAAGGAGGGTCCTTTCCTTTCTTTCACTGCTTCAATGACATAAAGTTGACACCCTTGCCTCATGCATCGCTTAACCTTCATAGTTGAAATAAAGCGTAGAGACACCTTTCTCCGTACATCCTGGATCTCTATTGGCCTTCTCTCGTCATCAACACAAAGCATCCTTTTTGCGAAGCAATCTACCATAGCTCGATGGGCTTCTAACCAATCCATTCCAATGATTAGGTCATACGCCCCTAGAGCAGTGATGTATACCTTCAACCTGGTAGTACACACTCCCAGGTCTACTAAACAATTATCAACACTAGGTCCTACTGCTTGTTTTTCCCCCAAAGCCATCTCGACTTGTTTAAAGTCATCGTGCTCGTAGTCTGCCAACCCACTCTTTTCTAAAGCAGATGGTGAAATGAAACTATCTATAGCACCATAATCAAATAAAATTTTAACATTGATATGATTTAGCGTACGTGACGATTCCACCACCGTGGATTGATGTTCTGCTTGGCAATTATTAACTGCTGCATAAATCTGGTGGCTACCACTTGCTCTTCCCATTGGGGCCTTTCCTTATCTATGCACAAATCCTGCTTGCAACTCCTGGCAGTCACGCTGGTAATGGGGTCCTCCACACCCCCAACACTTAACACGAGATGGAACCTGCGCACTGCTCGGTGACGGTCTTTGAAATGATTTCCTTCCCATGGAACCCCTGCCCCTACTAGTTGCTCCCTAAGATGGTCGTGGACCTGCATGCGTTATTGATGATGAACGAGATGTTACACTCGCTGCCATTGAAATACCTATGGCGACTGTCCTTGGTGCGACTCTATTACCATATGGAGGTGGCCTTGAGCTCCCTCCCCTAGAAAATGTCCTAGGGGTCTTCCCCATGAATCCAGGACGATGCGGAAAGGTCGATCTCGTACCTCCATTTAAGTTCATGTGTTCCTCCACATAACGTGCATTTTCGACTGCTTCTGCTACTGAAGACGGTTTCCACATTCGCACCACGACCCTTATCTTAGGGTTTAACCCATAGACAAAACGTTCTTCTTGTCGTTGGTCATTATCCATGTATGAAACATATTTGACTAATTCCATAAACCTGATCTCGTATTCTTCTACGGTCTTGTTTCCCTGTACTAGAGCATGAAATGCTCCCACCTGTTGTTCCTCATAGTAAGCTGGTAGATATTTCCTTCGTAACCTCTTCTCAAAAAGTTCCCAAGAGATGGTGTCCGAGGTAAGGTGCAATTGCCTCTCTAGGTTTCCCCACCAGTTCAGGGCACTGTCTCTCAACTGAAAAATCGGTATCTTCGCCTTTGAAGTGGATGCATAGTCCCTTAAGGCAAAACATCTTGTCATGCCTTCCAACCATGCCTCTGAACGTTCACTGGCACGACCCCTAGCAAACTCCGGAAGTTTGATCTTCTGTAGTTCGAATCCCTCGATGCTTCAGGGTTACCCATTCCAAATGGTGGGGGTTCCACTTCGATCCCTGTTGGCTGACGCCCCTTTAAAGTCTCATTTATGGCCTCCAAAGAGCGTAGAATGAGGGCCAATTCAAGCGATGGTGTTGGCGGTCTCTGTGTCGATGCCCCTCTGCCTTGATTTCCTCTCGTCCTAACCATCCTGTATACTTGAATCTGCATCAACCAAATTTTTTCAAGGAGCATCTAGGGAAATTCACATTTGCGCAACTTAACTAGACAACAGGGTTAGGCGTAAGTTTTTGTTTACTTGTCTGTAAACAAACATTATTCTCTTTAGGGGAAGTGGCTAGGTTAGGGTCGAAAGCCTCTAAGCTCGATGTTTTCGCCTAAGGAGACTACTGACTCCCTCGCATGTGATAAACACATTTAACCTATCATTACTAGCATGGCGCAGTGGTTTACGGTCTTTGGTGAAAGCTCTATACTCGGTGGATAGGTCGTCGGTTTAAAACCTGTCCGCTCCAACAAAATTTAATCTAATCCAAAATAATTTTTATTCAAATTGTAATGTTATGTTAATTACACATTTTAATTAATTAGTCATTTAATTAATTAATCAATATTATTAATCCATTAATTGTTTAATTAATTAACCAATAGTCATTTAATCCATTAATCAATATTATTAATGCTTTGTAATAAAGTTAAAATTTGAAATTAATTATTTAAAATAAATAAATAAATAAATTAAATTGGAATTAATCATTCTAAAATTTAAAATTTAAAACAACCACAAAAATGTTTTAAATTATTAAAACCTGATTTAAAGTAATTAAAATAAAATTTTAATAATTTAAAGTAATTAAAACAAAATAAAATAAATAAATAAATAAAATAATTCATAGTAAAAACTCAAGGCAGCGGTGGGTCCTCACATGAGGTCCACTTGGCCCCTCCCTCTTTTCCCACCTGTTTAAACATTTAATTAAATAATAGATGAAAACAACTATTAAAACCCTAACAAACCCTAATCGTCGAGGTTTTCCCTACTCTAGCCACTCCGCTCATGGCCTTCTCTCATGGCTTCTCCTCCTCGGGCATTTGATGACTCATGGTTTGGGTGCTGGTAGCGGTGGCTGCCATTGCCATCGCTTCATCGCAACATCATACCCACCTGAAGTTATAGGCATGATGCATTCAACACTGTAATGTGATGCGTTCAACACTGTATCACCCCTTCGTGGCTTGACGTTGGTCTCGTCTACTGGGCTTGTGAGTTTTTTGTTTGTAAATGGGTTTGAGGGTAATAGGCCCTGTATTTTTTGTTAGTCCAGGCATGGTTTCGTGGCCTTGGCTTTGGCACTTGGTCTCTGGTGTTGACTGGTGTGTTGAATGCTTTGACACACTGAGCACTCAAAATTGCCCCCTTGTGTGCGCCTTCGTTGGCTTTGGCTTCTCTTTCGTGGTCGTATTGCTTGCATTCCCTTTTGTGTCATTCGTGTACTTTTGGTGGACGTGTTTGCATGTATCAACGATGGGTTCTATGATTATATATATTTTTTTCTGCGTTGATTTATTAAATATTGTTAATCCTAGGAATTTGATTAACTTTGAGAGATTTTTGGTCACATGGGTGTGACTGTTATGCACGTCTCTGCAAATCCGTTTCCTTTTGGAGCATTTACACTTGGACACATTTGTTTTGTAGTAATGGCTTCTCTGTGCTGATCTATGTGGTCTGACTGGGTTGTGTGTAATGCGTGGGCCGTGTGTAACCCGAGGGCTTTTCCTCGACTTAGCCTGCAACTCAGCGCTTGAGTAATGGATTCTCTTTCGTGGTTGTGGGCTTGGCCGCTGGGATTTGGTGCGTTTTGAATGACAAAGTGTTTGAGCCCTAATTTGTGTTATGTTGTTAGTGCTTGGAAACAGGGTCTCAGGCCCAAGATATTTAGTCCAAGTTTATAATAACCCTGCTATCACATAAGCCTTGAGCATGCTAAAAAAAAAATCTGGATGTGATGAAAGTTCTGATAGAGTGACCGCAGTAACTATGTCTTGATGGAGGATTTGTGATATTTTATTCATATCTAATCCTGTGGACTTTTGATTACACTCTGAGGACCAGCTGGTTTGGTGGTGTTACATTTTGGAGCATAATCAAACACGACAGAATCATAGCATCTCCAAGGGGCATTTATAAGGCGATGGACTGTTGGAGTTTGCTTTTGGGGTCAAGTCATTTTGCTTATGAAATTATAGCTCATAACATCCTCATTGGTCATATACTGGTAAGCCTTGAGTTGATTTAGAAAATAATATTAGGATTTCCTTACCACAGGGAAGAATTTTGATTATTTATTCTATTTTTCTCCTTGAATTTATTCATCTGCTTCATTGCCTTGTAGGGAGTTCTACTGACCATGTTGAGCATGTATTATGGACTATTCAGTAAGGTCTTTGGGAGCTTGGTGTTATACTTGAGCGCTAGGCGTTGTGTGTTGTGACTCGAAACTTGTGTGGACTTGAATATTTAATATCAGGCCTAAATGTTTTTCTTGTTTTATATTTTTTTTTCACTTTTTCTATTTTTTTTTTTTTTGGTCAAGAGTTGTAGTGCAGTTAAACTCTTGTAAAACTGGAATGCGATGTTGTTTGGACATCGAGCAT
>ML809169.1:187509-199163 GCA_009831015.1 Picea engelmannii
TATATATATATATAAAATGTGTGTTTGGCTTGCAAGTTAGGTGGAGCTGGAGTTGGAGCTTGGCCCTCAGGCTCAGATTTACAAGTTTTCTTAAATATATTATTTATACCTTTAGTTATTTAAGTTTATATCACCCTTTTAAGGATTTTACCTGTATAAGCCAACAAGTTTTAGAGTTTTTTTTTTTTAGAGAGTTTCAGGGTTGTTTACAGGACACATAGCTTAGCTTTCTGTCCAGAGTCATGAGGATGGGTGGGTAGGTGGCCCTTTGGTCCCAGATTTCAAACTAAGGCTCTGATACCATGTGTAAGGTCTCTTCCAATAGAGCCTTATAAATCGTAAATTAAAATAGAGACATGTTAAACTAACCTTAAACCATTCCTTATTCATCATAATAATCCACTACATATTCAACATATTAATATTCATGAGTAGATTATAATAAATTTCATAACACAACAGAATAATGAAATTACATACCTCTAACTGATGCTAATGCTTTCCTCAACTCTGCTTAATGCACTGCCCAAAACCGTCTAACCACCCAGCCAACTAGGAACAGAGCCTCTCCGGCTCCCTAGCTCTGGGATTCCGTAAGGATTCCTGGCCCCCGAGCCCAAAACTCCCAGCAACAGGTGTCCCCTATCTCAGTCATACAACAAGCTTCTCTAGCCAGAAACCAGTAATACCGTTTCCCAATCTCCCCGGAAATCCAAAAATGCCCAATACAGTCTCCCCTATGAAAATAATGCTCCCTGCCAAAAAGTCCCCCTCTCTCGAGTGTTTTCCCCCCTATATCCTCCTTTTCCTCTCTTCCTCATTCACTGCCCTCTTCCTTTCATTAAGACTTACCCACCTTATCCCTCCATTCAATGCCAACCACCTCATCCCCTTCTCCTTAATGGTTCCATCATTCGATTTTATTTAATAAATTAAAATTTATTAAACTTAAATTTATTAACCAAATATTTAATGAGTTAATTAATCAATTAATTAATATACATTAAACAATTAATAATTCAGAACAATTAATTAATTAATTAAACTTAATATACTTTAAACAGTTATTTAACTATGACAATTAATTATTTAACTAGGGTTGTTATAGCTAACATGATGTACGAGTGATGTAATACAATGCTAATAAGACACAAAAATGATTCAAAAGTTCCATATTTTGATGCTACCATGACATTAGTCTAACACATGTACGAGACCCCATATGGAATATCAATGCCATGATTGATGTAGTATGACACTAATGCGATGAAAAATAAACTCTTTTGACATAAATGTGATAGTAATTCTCTAAGGTGTTTTTGCAATAATATGAGATGCAACATGATGCTATCTTCACACAAGAAAGCTTTCGACGTTATATTTTTCGTTGCTAATATAGTGCCTTTAGCAAACATAAAAAGATGACGATGTAGAAAAGGTCACATTGATGCAAAATTGATGAAAATCATGACACTCCTAGCATCATGTTTTGCATCATACAAACTTGATTTTTTTCTAAAAAATGTTTCTTATGAGAAAGTCTAGGATCGACTTTCTTTTCAACTAGTGTTATCCTTGTATGAGGCATCTATTATAAGAGCTAGTCCTCCATGAAAGCCTTCTCATTCTCCTTGCTCAACAAGGTCTTCCCTTTAATTGTAAGGAAGTAAGAGCCGCCTCTTGATTAGGTAGATTCCCACTCCAGTCCCCATGTGTTTTGGACCAATCAAGTAGAGGAATTATAGGTGGAATAGAAGATTCAGAATGAGTTGCTAGATTAGGGAAAACATAACCAAAGGATCAAGATACACATATTTGGGACTTGAAGGAGGAATGTAAAACAATGGTAAAAGGGAAGAACATCACTCTAGTGCCATAGCCAATGATGGAAAGAAATATGCACCAAAACTTATTTTAGACTTGCATTGTTTATGCATTTTCTTATGTTCACAGTTTGTCGATATTTACTCATGTATTTCAGTGTATGAAATAAATCATGGGAACATACAAATTTTAGGAGTGGGCAAAATAATTGAACTTGTAGAGTTGGGAATATCTCCCTTTTTCAACCTTGGCCATCCTTTTTGTATTACACAATTGTCTAGTTTGACCATAATTTTTTATAATACAAATCATAATTTTCATTGTTAAAAAAATGTAAAAACAAATTATTAAATATTAAAAAAAAAAAAAAATCTTGGCCACTCGTGCCTCATCCCTCCCCTCCCCCTTCCCCATCTCCATTGTCTCACCTTGACCACCTCCTACCCTCTCCTCCCTTGCTCTTTTGGTTAGGAGGATTTCCTTGGGACTTAAATACCTCTTTGGCCACCCAACATTCATTTGTTAATCCTTAGGACTAAAACACTTTCTTAGTTAGCTTGGAGACTAATATGCCCCTACACTCTATTGTTGAGGGTCAATATTATTTATGTTGCCTCCTTGTGCCAACACCTTAAAAAATCACTCATGGGTTTGTACCCTATTCTTGAGAAATGTAAACATGTTCAAATTTCAATGAATTTCATCTATTATAATACAGGGCCACATCGCCATAATTAACATGGGAAATTTTATCTAAAGGGGTTAGCTCAATTGATTGTTGCCAATGTTGTTGGGCATTATGCTAGTAGGTGTTAAGTTTTGAGCTATTGTTAGGTTTATTTTCAATTTACTAGATAACGATAACATAAGTAGGATCACTGAGAGAAACACAATCACAATATACACAACATTTATCCTGGGAAACCCTCATGGGGGAGAAAACCCAACAAAAACTTCCTTAATATAGATAGCCAATACAATGCCAAGACAATAAACCAAAACACTAGAAAATATCCAACACTGAGCAATGCGGCTCTCTCTTCCTTCTTCTCCCAATTGCACCTACCAAACTTGCACACTTGATGAGTGAATGAGTGAGTGAGATAATGAGGCACTAGCCTCCTTTATTTATACTGGCTAGCAAGCACTGAAAATGTGTCTCTTCACTGGGCAGGGCCGACTTCTCTTCTTAGTGGTTAAAACCACTTTAATTAGGCCCGGGGGCTAACTTCTTAATTTTCATAATATAATTAGGGTTTGACCAATCCACAAAAGGGGATTTGGTCAAGTGCAAAGCCCAGCATGATCAATCCACAAAAGGGGATTGATATGATGAATAATAACTCAATAATATATAGAATACTCTTTGCAGTTACAATATTTCAACACTCCCCCTTAACAATAAGGGTATTCTACAACATCATCAAGAGAGAGAGAGAGGGCAACAATATCAACAATATCTGGAACACTGACTGGCATATCTATAAATCATCGGAAGTTTTTTTTTTTTTCTTATCATCAATATCATCATCCACAACAAGGAGTTGGAATGACATCATCATCATCTGCATCAACATGGATTAGTATAACACTAATACATCATCATCATCATCAATAACAACACGAGGTTGATACAACATCACAACATGAAGGTTGTAGCATCATCAACATCAACACTAAGTTGGAAATCTTCAGCATGAAGCTGACATCTCATCAACATCAACATTAAGCTGGAAATCTTCAGCATGAAGTTGGCATCTCATCAACATCAACATGAAGCTGGAAATCTTCAGCACGAGGCTGGCATCTCAACAACATCAACACAAAGCTGGAAATCTTCAGCACGAGGCCGACATCTCAACAACATCAGCACGAAGCTGGATATATTCAGCACAAGGCTAGCATCAACACTACTCCCCCTTTCGAGGGAGGTCCTTTTGGACTACACCGAGCTTGTCTCGAAAGTGATCATACTTTACACGAGATAGAAGCTTGGTCAACACATCTACAACCTACTCATCCGTGCCAACATAATGGAGCTTTATGACTCCTCTTTGCACCATATCAAGAATGTAATGATATCGAATTTTTATGTGTTTTGAATTTTCGTGGAACACATGGTTCTCTGTCATTTTTATGCAACTTTGGTTATCACATAGAATCACAGTTGCTTCCATCTCCAGATCAAATAGACCTGTCAACAACTTCTGAAGCCTATGGCTTCACAACTAGCGGAACATGCAGCAATGTATTTCACTTCTATCGTGCTGAGAGAAATACTTGATTGCTTCCTACTCTGCCATGAGATCATGGCTGACCCCAAATTGAAACAACATCCTGAGGTGCTCTTTCTGTCAAAGACACTTCCAACCCAATCTGAATCGGTATAACCACTCAGTATGAAGTCATGATCTACATAATAACTGAGACCAAAATCCAACGTACCCTTAAGGTATCTCATCACATGTTTTGCAGCAACAATGTGAACACGTCTAGGTTCTACCAGAAATTGACTCAAGGTGTTCAGAAAAAAACATATATCTGGCCTGGTGTTCATTAGATACATCAACGATCCAATGATCTGTTTGTATAGCATAGCATCAACCAAATCCGACGAAGTATCAACCAGGAGTTTCAACTTTGTTTCCATGGGTGTATTCATGGATTTACACTCCAACATATCAAACCTCTTTAGTATTTCAACTGCATACTTCCCTTGGTTAAGGAAGATTTTGTCTAGGCTCTGTCGGACCTCAAGACCTAAGAAATAGTGCATTAGGCCTAGGTCTTTCATCTCAAATTCTGCAATGAACTTCTTCTTACAATCAGTGATGAGCTTTCCAGATAGAAATAAGTTATCCACATACAACAACAATATAACAGGCTCATCATTCATGACCTTGAAGTACGGGTTAGAATCAAATTTACTCTTGGTAAATCCCAAGCTCGTTAGGAAACTGTCAATTCATCCATACCAAGCTCTAGGAGCTTGTTTCAATCCATACAGAGCCTTCTTCAATTTGCAGATATGTGTTTTTCTATCTTCAATCTCAAACCCTTGAGGTTGTTTTATATACACTTCCTCTTCAATGACACCATTTAAGAAAGTTGTTTTCACATCCATCTGATGTAACTTCCATTTCATCTTAGCTGCAAGGACTATGATGGTTCTGATTGAAGTGTATCTTGCTACTGGAGCAAACGTCTCTTCATAATCAATGCCTTCCTTTTGAGAAAATCCACAGGCTACAAACCTTGCTTTATATTTCTCAATACTTCCATCAACAACATGTTTTATCTTGTATAGCCATTTGGAAGATACCACATCTTTGCTCTTTGGCCTGGGAACTATTTCCCATACATCATTCTTTATAATGGATTGGTATTCTTCTGTCATGGCATCTGCCCATTCTTTCTTATGAATGACTTCTTCAAAGCAAGTAGGTTCCTTCTCTAAAAGATCACACATCAAAGACATATAACTGGAGAATGGCTTGGGTTTCTTGACTTGTCTCATGGTTCCTTCAGGGGCACCATACTTGTCTCCATCTTGAATGAGTTCCCTTGCCTAGGTTGGCTTTCTCTTGTGAGAGATCATCATCTGGGGAGGTTCTTGAGATTCTATTATATCATGATCTTCATGAATTTCATCGTTGGGGGAAACTGTGACTTCCCTCACTAGTTCTGCAACTCTGGGAGCTACAGGTTCTTCTTCATATACTTCTTCAAGATGCCATCTTCTTGATTTCTTGAGTGTTGCATCTTCATCAAATGTTACATCTCTGTTGATCTCAATATGATGGTAACCTGGTATATAAATTCTGAAGGCCTTTGAGACCTCACAATATCCAACAAATATTCCCTTCTTTCCTGAAGGGTCTAGCTTAGTTCTCTTCTCTTTTGGAATGCGTACAAATACTGGAAAACCAAATATTTTGAGATGGCTTACTTCTGGATTGTTTCCGGAGAACATCTCTTCGAGGGTTTTGAACCCAAGTGCACTATGGGATAATATTTTATGTACATATAATGTTGTTCTGGTTGCTTCTGCCCATAAGTGCATTGGAATATCTTGATCATGGATCATAGTCTTCAATGCTTCCATTATAGTTTTGTTCTTTCTTTCTGCTACACCATTTTGTTGAGGATTGTAGGGAGTGGTGAGCTCCCTCTTGATCCCGACATCTTTACAAAAGTTTACAAACTTTTTTGAGGTGTATTCTCCTCCATTATCTGACTTGAGTATCTTGATATTTCTCTCAGAGAGATTCTCTATCAGGGCTTTGAATTCCTTGAATTTTCCAAACACTTCATCTTTTGACTTTAAGAAGTACACCCAAGTATTGTGAGAATAGTCATCAATAAATGATACATAATATAATACCCACTAATGGATGTTGATGGCATTGGGCCACATACATCTGAGTGGATGAGCTCTAAGACTCCTTCTGCTTTACTATCACTCTTCAAGAAAGGGTTCTTGATGTTCTTTCCTTGTGCACATCCATTGAACACACCTTCATGCTCAACCTTGAATCCGGGTAGACCTGTGACTGCCTTGCTCACATATGGTAATGCCTTGTAGTTGATGTGAGCTAGTCTTATATGCCAAATTTCACATGGACTCTCAATGGAATGAGTCAAAGATGCTTATGAGTGGCCTTTTAGCTTATACAAGCCACCTTCTTCTGTTCCAATAACAATTGCATCTTCTATGGTTTTTCCTCTAGGCCACATAAGAATTTCTCCATCTATGAAAGAAACTCTGAAGCCTTTCTTATCTAAAGTTGAGATAGAAAGTAAGTTCTTTGTCAAACCTGGTACATATAGTACATCCTTCATCTTCATTAGGGTCCCTGAATCAAGTTTGTAGTTGGACTCTCCTACTCCTTTGATTGGGTACTAGTAATAATCTCCAAGTGTAACTTTCTGGGGAAAGTTCTTTTCTGTAAGGCTAGAGAGAATGTATGTCTGACCTGTCATGTGCTTGGAAGCACCACTATCTATGAGCCATGTATCCTCACCATGTGACATTGATCCTGAGAGGGAAGAGATTAAGACATAGTCTTCAATCTTTTCTTTAATCATCTTCGTGGGTGGCTCTTCAACTCCAACTGTATGGGCATGGTGCCTTTTGTTCCTCTTCTTGTATTCTTCTCTTTATCTGGACAATTCTTAGCAATATGTCCCATCTTGTCACAATGGTAACGCTAGTAGGATGAGAAATCATTTTCTCTTCTTTGACCTTTCTAAAACCTTTGGAATCTCCATGGAGGGTGATATTCTTTATGAAAGTTCTTGAATCTCTTTGGGGAGTGAGATTCCTTATGTTGATGAGTTTCCTCCTTCTTCCTTTAGTATGAGAAACTAAGGCTTGATCTTCATCTCTTGATAGTATTGCTTCTTGGTTAGCTACTCTTACTTCTTCTTGAATACATTCTTCCCACATACTGTCAAAATGTAGTTCCTCCTTTCTTGCACAAATGGTTTGGATGAACGCATCCCAAGGTCTTGTGAGACCATTAAGAGTTGTCATTATGAGTTCATCTTCATCTAGAGTATCACCAATTGCTTCTAGTTGTTCCTTGAATTGTGATATTCTAGAGAAACATTCATGAACTGTTTCTCCTTTCTGCATCCTTGTAATTTTGAGTTCAGTTCTTAGATTCATCTTCCGGTTGATGTTATTTCCTTCATACATTCTGGTTAGGTCATCAAACATTTATTTTGGAGTTTTCTTTGAAGCCACTTGAGGGATCAAGTGATCTTTAATAGAGTCTGCAATGATTCTTTTGGCCCTAATTGTGTCCTTTTGGTGTTTTTCTTTAGCTACAATATCAGTAGGTTCTGGTACATCTTCTATAATGAATCTTTCTAGGTCATTCTCTTCAAGAATGAGTGCAATCCTATACTTCCAGGCATGAAAGTTATCCACGCCTTCTAGCTTGCAGACATCTTGACCTGGAGCTGGGAAAATGACCAAAAATTGAAAATGCTTAGAATTTAAATCTGAACTTACCAGGAGGTGTGCTTGGCTGAGGCGAGTAGCCTTGTGTAGTCGGATTTCAGAAAATTCAAATTTTACCCCTTCAAACTGGACCTGCGGAAATCTGGACTGGTACTTCTAGTACAGGTTTTGGTTTCCTGGTTTTCTGGTTTTTTGGTACGAGTGAAAACTAGGGTTTCACTTTCTGAGAGTTTTGTCCACTAGAAAAGTGTGTCGAGGCTTCCAAAGAGTTCTCTAGGCTAGGGCACACTTCCTTAATAAGTTTTAGGCTGAAATTCCTCTTCAATAAAAAACCATAATTTTCTTGTACGACAAAAGTGACATTTTTTCTTATCCAATGAAAGGTGCTCTCTTCATCTTAGCTATGATACCATGTTGAGTTTTGAGCTATTATTAGGTTTCTTTTCAATTTACTAGATAACAATAGCATATTGAGAGGAACAAAATCACAAGATACAAAAAATTTATCCTTAGAAACCCTCATGGGGGAGAAAACCCAACAAAAACTTCCTTAATATAGATATCCAATACAATTTCCAAGACAATAAACCAAAACACTAGAGAGTATCCAACACTGAGAAATACGCCTCTCTCTTTCTTCTTCTCCCAACTGCAGCTACCAAACTTGCGCACTTGATGAGTGAATGAGTGAGTGAGATAATGAGGCACTAGCCTCCTTTATTTATACTAGCTGGAAGACACTTAAAAGGTGTCTCTTCACTGGGCAGGGCCGACTTCTCTTCGTAGTGGTTAAAACCACTTTAATTAGGCTTGGGGGGCGACTTCTTAATTTGCATAATATAATTAGGGTTTGACCAATCCGCAAAAGGGGATTTGGTCAAGTAAAAAGCTCGACATGATCAATCCACAAAAGGGGATTGATCTCATGAATAATAACTCAATAATAAATAGAATACTCTTTGCAGTTACAATATTTCAACAGTAGGTGCCCAATTTGAATCCCCCTAGATCAAGTGCACTAGTCTATGTTGACAAGTTTATTAGAGATTCCATACGCAAAAGTGGGGAAGGATCCCTCAGGTTTCCCTGTAAGGTTTTCCTTTGGAGAAATCTCTCTCTCTCTCTCTCTCTCTCTCTCTCTCTCTCTCTCTCTCTAATGTGAAAATTGTTACACATTAGGGGTCGTAAAAATTTATGTCATATTAGTGTCATCTTCCATCATAAATGTTGACACAATATAAATTATATAATAGCTGTGTCATGTTTTTCATCACACTTTTATCTTTTGTGTCATGTTTGTGTCATAAATTTAATTTGTGTGCTGTCTTTGTGTCACATTTTTAGTTTTGCTCTAAAAAGTTCCCTTTTGTCATATTTGAATTGCTAAAAGTCCTTTTGTGTTGAATTTTGCATTGCTAAAAGAACTTTTATATCATATTATTCATCACTATTGTCAACACATGAATTCACATCTCATTATTGACCATGCTTACTTCATGTGAGTTTAAATAACACCATGTTTACATAGCACAAATGTATGTTTCACCATTTTCTGCATCTCCATAGAAATGCACAAAAAAAATGTATCGTATTTGCATTGTGGGCGTGCTAATAACATCATATTGGCAATGTAGGTATACTAATAGATTTGCACCCAACATTGGATGTATCGTTATAGTGTCATTTTAAAATTCATTTTTATATTTTTATTTGCAGCGAGTATCCAATAATTAATTATTATCATCATCTCTGCACTCTGTGCTCAAACATTAATATGCACATCATAGAATGAATAAGAAACATGAAAAATGTAGTGTATTTACTTCAATTAATACTATAATGTACTCTCTCCCCGTATGGGGTGTTGAGAACAAACACCTTGGTGGGTCTAGTCCTTGAGGATGAATTGGAAATGATAATGGAGGGCCCGCGTACCGATCAAGACCCTGAGATCGAGACTGTCCATATGTCAGGACATGGGAAATCACATGGACTGGGCATCCTTATGCATGGAGACCCGGGTCGACAGGTCATTCCTGACATCTCAGAACTAAATGTCGTTAAATCCCGATACATTTCTCTCGATCCACCCATTCTCTGTCTCAATTAATCCCAGTTCGATGGCCAGATAGACAAGAATAATGAAAACAAATCGCCTCTGCGGTCTAAGGAATTGTCCGCTAAGCCAACCAAAATTTTCCTGCTATGATTCTGCAATAGTGAGGGACCCTCAGTTTTCTCAAGGGAGTAGGTGGACCGCCACCCTTCCCTTAGCCTATTCTTCTAGTCTACGACGACGAGCTTGAGTATGGGCATCAATGGCGCCTCATAAGGGATATCCTAGGGGTTATCGTCAGGGAGGAATTTTGATAGTTGAGCCTTCATCTCGCTAGGTAGGAGATGATATGCCTACCTCCAAGGTCTGACATGACGCCTTGGCAGCCGCTACCATATTTCATGCTACCGCCACTTCTTGCTTTCAGGAGCACCTGCAAGAGGTCGAAGAGGAGGTTCAAATGGAGCTAACAATGACGATTGAGAAAGAGGTGGCTGAAGCTACCATATGATGGGTCCTAGATGTTGGAAACAACCACGCCAGAGAGACTAAGCATTGGAAAACCATGGAATTATATTGGCACATAAAAACCCTCCTTGGCCAAATGCTCCAAACTCGAGAAGATGCACAAAATAGAATCCAATTGCAATTGGATGGCCTGCACTTGATGCTTAAGGAATATCTCTCTCACCTCCCATCTACTAGCACATCTATGAAAACCTCTGCTCGAAAAGTACTTCTCAGTCTACACCATAGACGCCCCAGGATCCATTAGCGGGACCTCCAACTCCATGACTAGCAGGTATCCATAACATATTTTGAATGATTAGTACCAAAATAGCAAGAAATGGAGTTTGCTCCATTCCCTACCTAAGTTACTATATCGTCTCTCTGGTTTTTAAGACTTTTTGTAAAACTATTATGCAAACTACTTGGACCGAAGACTTATTCCTTCGTTGTTGGTCTGGTTTCCCCAGTGGCAGGCCAACAACAACTAGTTTTTGTATGTATGATATTATTCTAGATTAATGAAATTTTTTCTATGTGCTTACACAAAAATAAAACATATTATAATATGCTCTCTAAAATTGGTTAAAAATGTAAGGTAAATCACACCTCTATTATGCATAGAGTGACTCTAAATGAGATTCATCGAACTTGATCCAATTTCAATGATACAAGCCCCCCTTACAAACATTATCCCTTTAGAAACTATCTAAATTTTTCATGAAAATTTTCCACAACAAAAAAATAATATAATTTGTAATGATAGAATTATAATTTCAACTCTTCATGAACTAAATAATCTATTTTAATATTATATAAATTCATAAAATATGTAATTAGCATTCACACGAGTCCCACTTTCATCGACTTCTTTTGAATTTTTTTTGTTCTTCTTGAGTGTTCCTCCTCTCTTCTCCTAAGCTTAGCATCGTCTTCCACTCTCTTTTCATTACAAAATATATGATTTGTAGATGTATTATAATGATATGATACCAAGGTAAGTACATACAATTCAAGGAAAAATATATGCATAATTTGGCATGAGATTCAAAACACACATGCATAACATTAGCATGTGTAAAGCTGCTCTAGCCATGGATGATTATAAGAGGGGAAGTTCTATGCAACTAGTAGATACTTATAAAATGAGGGCTCATAGTTGTTATAATTAATAGAAATTGGTTATCACAACATGATCAACACCATTGAGACTTGCTTTCATCCTAATGGATTTACTTGGATGTGTATAGAGTAGGAAGGGAAGTGCATTTCAATGAACAAAGGGATCAATAATTTATT
>ML809170.1:0-13508 GCA_009831015.1 Picea engelmannii
TGAGAACTTGACTCAATGCAATATGCCTGCAAATAGTCCTCAACTACCAAGTAACACAAGCATATGGTGATAATATATGATGTTAGCACATTCAATAGCATAATCCATCAACATTCATAACAAATATTCCCATGGAATAATAATTCAAATATTTGTAAGATGTTAATTGGATGAGAAAAGAGTATTTCTATTAAGATATAAAAAGTGAATAAGTTACAGACTTATGTGTCAGCACGGATTGAAACTGAGAAACTAAGTTCCTTCCAGTTGGGCCTCCACCACTTCAATCCTCCACCAAAGGCAATCTCATATAAGAGAGACAATGAAGTTCCTAATCAGTAAGGGAAGAGCTTGGGGGATGAACAATGTGTTCAGACTTAAAGGACAAAGGGATGCAGACTCAATGTGAAGTGAATAATTTCTCCAGAGTAACTTTGCTCTCAAAGTTGAATTATTTATCCTCTTTTCCATAGCTCGGATTTGGCCCATTTATATCCTTCAAGTGGAACTGAAGCATCGAGTCAGAAAGTTTCCATTATATGGAAAGCCAAGGATCATTGATATCATGACATGACATGGAAACCCAACACCATTTTTCAATTTTGCGCACATTTCCCGATGTACGCGGGTTGTAGTGGTGCAACCTGCGTATACGCATGTTGTATAGTAGGCAAAGTGCGCATATGTGGAAAAAATATATTTTTATCTCTGGGATTTACAAAAAGGGACTTCAATTTTGCATAGGGAAATGGAAAAAGTCCTTTTGTACAAGATTGCATGGGGTGAGGCAAATCTTTCTATAACATTTCACCCCCTCTTGGGCTACGTCCACAAAGATTTGGCTTCTCTGCTCTTTTAATTAGTCTACTGCAAAATATGGCGTTGCACACATTACATATTCACTCATACAATCCTGATAAGATTAAGGAGCCTCTGCTAGATCACACCAGGCTCCCCAGCCTATGATCTAGCCCTAAAAATATACCTTACTCGACTCTTCTACAACTCAACAACTTTCAACCACAATTATCAACAATCTTTTTCTATTTACTTAACCGAACAGACAAAACCCTAACCTAGACCTCCTAGATTCTTATTTATACTATTTTATAGGCTTATAGTCATTACAACCCTTATTAAAAACCCTAACCCTAACATGGTTAGGATTTTCTTCCTCCTTGCACTTGGATTTTCCTCTTGCATGCTACTTTTCCTTCATTTTTTGCATGTTGCTTTCTTGTCAGTTGTTGCATGTGCTCCAAAATTAGGTCTTTCCTTCCAAAAATAGGCCTTTCCTCAAAATAGGCCTTTCCTCAAAATATGCATGCACCCAACAGGCCCCCAACACTAACATGTGGCTCGTCCCGAGCCACTCAGGTAGTGCACGCTCCTTGTACTATTGTGTCCAAACCGTGGAATGTTTTTGCTAGTTCCCTTCCTTTTTCCTTGACCTGTGAAGCTTTTCCTTTTAGGGCCTCCATTGACTACGTTGTTATCTCTTCCTGCATCAATGTTGCACCATATGTGTGTGCTTGTTACATACTTTTCTTCTCTTCCATCAACTGCGCAATCATTTGTGTTGCTTGTTCTTGGAGGGGTTCCAATTCGGCTTATCTTTATTGCTTCTTTGTCTGTGCAGTTTTCAACTCTGTCTGTAGATTATTCATGTCTTGAGTTCCCTTCAAGTTCTCTATGATGCTCATTTTTTTCTACCTTTTCTTTATCTCTTGTATGGAAGCGTTGATTGTCTCCTCTTCTTGGTCCCACTACTAGACCTTCTCGTCTTCTTCCAGGATAGTCCATATCTGCGTGGCTCTGTCGAAAAAATCTTATACTTCCTTTGCTTCTTTCTCCATCTTATCTATCTAGAGTGCATATTGTTGTTCTCTCTGTTCTCGAACTTTGAGAGGATTTGAGCATTGAGCCTTTGTTTGAGCTCCTCAATTTCCTGCTTATATTTGTCAATTTTTTGTGAGATCATGTTGATCTTCTCCTATGCACTCCTCTCAGGTGCTTGCATGTTGTCTGGGATGCGATCATAAACCTTTTTTAATCCCTATTCCAATTTATTTGTGCATCCTTTCTCCTCTTATTTCTCCGAATTTAGTTGGTCGCATGCGATTTGTATCATTTCAACAACTCCTCTACCCACCTCCAAGTTGGTTTCATCTGCGCGGGCCCTAGATTGCACCTCTTTCATTACACTGGCCGTACAATGCCTTGGTGGGTATTTGTTCCATGATGACTTCAAATTTCTCCACGTCCCACATGGTTTTCTGTGCAGTCTCCTGATCCATTCTGATCATTTGGCATGTGACTATAAAATTATCCATGTCTTGGACTACCAACTGCACTCTCTCCTCTCATTATTTCTGTGTAGGGGGTCACTCTACCTTTTCCTGTTGCTGCGCTACAGCATGTGGTTTTTCCTATCTCTATAATTTTTGGAGATTCTCATGGACTTCTATGATCTTGGTCGTGATCTCTTCATGTTTCACCTCTATAATGCATACCACTTATTCCTCCTATCTTGGACTTTGTTCGTGACTAGCTCAGTATCATCATCTGTTAGGGTGATGACTGGGTCTTATGTGTCATACTTTCTTTTCTTGTGTGCCTCTTTTTCCTGCGTTGGTTTCCTTATTGTTTGTGAGGGTTGCGCTCTACTTGTTGTACCTTGGACCCTGTCTTCTCCAGCCTATGGAGTATCCTTCTTTCTGGTCTATGACTCATTTCTTGTCCTTGTTGTTGTTGTAGCTATCCTTGGTCATTTCAGTACTATGTTGCTCCTGGTTGGTTGATTCTACATTGTATCCATTCTAGTATTATTTGTTGGGTTGTTTTTTATCGCTGAAGAGCCTGCTTTAGCCTTGTTATTAGGCCTAGAGGATTGCGTCGTGATTGGCCTTGTTATTGGTTTTGATACTGGCAACTGCCACTGCGCAGGCCAGTATTTAACTATCCAGTCCACTTCTTATTTGGTGATGCAATAATTCATTTCTATCCATGCGTTCTTTGGATCCCTTGCGACCTGGATCCACATGTGGTGTCAGGATGCCTTGAACTTGGCTATCTGATACAAAAATATCTTTTAACGACAATGGTTGAGTTTTAAAGCATGAATTAATTAACCATTTAGGAAACTGATGAAAGAGGAATAATTAATGAAGAAACATGGAAGCCATATAAACATATACAGATCTGGAAATAAGCATAAAAAAACTGCAAACCATAACAAGAGAAGTTGATAATGCAGTTTGACAATCTCGCCTATGTCTCTGGGCCTTTGTCTCAATGGGTGTGGTTTTCTTATTTTTGTTCAAATATTCAAAAGTACATCATATTAGTACCAAATGGCTTACAAGCTTATCTGGTCGTGTTCTACCAGATATCAAGAACCCAAAAAAACTGACAGCACTGAAAATAGATGAACGAAGCTCCCATAAATGGCCCACAAAGGTGCTCTCCTCAATGGCGTCCCTGCATAAAAATGGCTTTGGCTTGGAAATTCTTCATCATTTATCTTTTTTGAACCCCTCCCCATGGCTCCAAGAACCTATAGTTTATATATACTAGAAATGGATAACAACCTCCCAACTTCTACCCAAGATCTGGCCTCAAAAAAGGTCCAATATCCCCCAAAAATGGGCTAAATCTCCCAAAATTGTTGAAAAATCCATTAAAAATCATATATTATAGTTATAAAACCCACTTTTGCAAATAATTAGGACGCATTCCCTTTTCTCGTGAGCTCCTGATCCTATGGAGTGCCTCCATGTGGCCTTGGTCTAATCTGGTAGTCCACTAGCCCCCCGACGGTTATGGGTCATGATCCTATGGCCTGGGCATATGGCCCAACTCTTACCTTCCATGCCCCATAATGGATAGACTAGCCCCTGGTTGCAGTCATTGGTTACGCGACTTGGTCAATGGGATAGATCGGATGACCAAGGCTAACCCCTAAACCTCTGCGCCAACAATTAACACAACGTGCATATGCTATGGACGTATGCAACCGAGATCTAGGGGCTTGGAGCTACAACCAATCTTGCGCCAAAAGGTATAAGGTGTGTCAATATGTGTAGAGACAAATGACCGTGGGATTGGGCCTAGCCCCAACCTTTTACCCCTCCTCCATGACACATAGTTCACTTTAAATATATGTTTTATACCATAGTAATCAAGGAACATCATGGGCGGGCTGGCTAGACTGGCTCTGCCAAAGCTCTTCCAACCCAGCCGGAGGTCACGGGTTCGACTCCCCAGGACTCCAAAACGTTTTCCAAACATTATGACCAATGGAGGGGTGTCACATGGCACCATGCTACTTTTCCACAAACTTCCACATGTCAATAGTTCATTCGACCACTTGTCTACCTACATCAGCACCTGTCCACATCAGCTACCAGTCCAGTCAGCGCCATGTATCATACAGACCTTGCCACGTCAGTTGTACAGATGTGCCACATGTCACCCTTGCAATGGTGCCATGTGTCACAGCTTGACTAATCCACATGTCTTCCCTATCAGTGTGCCATCTCACTGCCATGTCACATGTATGGACTGTACGACCAGCTGTCATGTCAGCACTATACAGACTATACGAACTGCACAGTCATCAATTTTTGGTTGTTTGACAAAACGAATAGATCGATATATATTTCTCATATGACGTTTTTTTGAGCCCCTTCAATTTGTGTTGGGTTCGTATCGATGAGGCCTACGCACACGTCTGTTTTGAAGCCATTCTGAGCACTTTGACTTTTAGGCCTTCCTGGACCCATTTTGGTCTCGAGATCCAATTTTGGATCACACCTCCCCACTAAAGACATTTTGGTCCTCCAAAAGGTTACTGGCCATTCATCAAGTGCGGGATAGGCCACCCCACTTGTTCTCTGTTTTTAAACTATGTCCTATGCACCTGTCTCATCAAGATCAACTGTAAGACAACCATGATAACTGACAGCATATTGTTAGCAACTTGTACTTTGTCACATCTTACTGAAGCCACTATCATCCATGTTGACAACATTACTAATGATAACATCATAAATATGACTGCAAACAAGCTAATATATTTGTAATACTTGCATGACATTAGCTTATCTTGAAGCAAAGTGTGATTGATCTTCCATTCTACAATCATCTCATGTTCTTGCTTAAGATCAATTACTTGATTTGAAACAATTACAGGTGTGTTTCTTGCATGAGCCACCTTTCTTAATTGCTCCATTGTTTGAAGGGATTGATTGGCTATTAAATGATGAGCATGTACCACATATTCTTTGCATGCTTTGATTCAATGATATTGATTCTTTTCCCTGTAGAAGATTGTTTTACGATCATACAAGTAAGGATTTCCTAAGACCATTCCACATTCATTGAGTGGCACCACATCACATATTACCTCGTCCAAAAACTTAGATGAAATTATAAACTTTAATGTGCATTGCTCTGTTATGTGCAATTGATGATTGTTTCTTATCCATTTAAGTGTGTAAGGCTTATGAAGCATCTGAGTGTTTAATCCCAATTGTTTAACCAATTCTTCTAAAATCAAGTTAGATTGGGATCCACTATCTATCAATGTGTCTACCTTAGTGTGTCTCATAATGAGCCTTATGTGAAACAATTTACTTCTAGCATCAAATCCATCACCAATTTTACCTGTCAAACCAACCAATGAGACTCTAGATTCATCATCTGAATCTGATCCCAAGTATGTTGGTCGTGATCTTGTGGAAATTGTTTGCCTCCCTTTCCTTTGTTTGAACCACTTTGGTCTCTTCTCAGGATGCCATTGCCAGCAATGGTCCTCATCATGCCCCTCTTTCTTGCAATGCTTGCAAGAGGGCTTCTCTTCCTTTCTGGCCACTGAATTTTCCTTCTTTCCATTCCACTTCCATTTGTCCTCTTTTCTTGGAGACAATTCCCCTAATACACCAACCCCCACTTTATCTGCTTCAATGTATTTAGCTTGAACAGAAACTCATCAATATTATTAGGTCCAATCATAAATACAATGTTCTGAATATGTGCAGGTAAACCTCCTATATACTTCATAAGAGTTTCTTGGGTATGTAAAGCAATATCTAACATCAATGCCATCTTACGAAAACCATCTGTGTATTCTTGCATTGTTTGTTTTTTTCTTAGTTTAAGACCTTGCCCTTCGATTAAACATTTCTCTTTATAACCCAAAGGATATAATTTCTTTCTAAGTGCTGAAATAAAACTTTTCCATGATGGAAATACATTACCCACTTGTTGCATGCAATTTTTCAACTTGCTTTGCCACCAGATGAGTGATGTGCCTACAAGTCTAAGTGATGCCAACTTGATTTGAGTTGCCTCATCCTTGATTTGTTGCACACTGCAATAAACCTCCATCTGTCTGATCCAGTTATCAAGCCTCTCTACATTAACTTCACCATCATACATGGGTAATTCAAATTTCACATCAAGTTTAAGTAAAGACATTTCTTGTTTATGTTTATGGGAATGTTTTCTTGCGGTGCTTTTAGAACTTGAAATTGAAGAAGAAGAAGTTGATGGAGAAGAAGGAGGTGAAGGAGGAATTTGAGGATGATCCTCTCCTTCTTCACTTTTGACCTTTGAAGATTCACCTAGATTCAATATCTTCCATTCCAAGTAATCCTCATATAAAACCTTCATCATCTTCAACATGGTGAAGAAAGTTTTTCGAAACTCTTTCTCCTCATGAGAAAGTCCCTCTTCCAATGACATCTTCTCACTTTGAGAAGTTCTTTTTCTTGATCCAATCTTTGGATTCTCTTCAACAATCTCGCCTTCACCACGATTCATATTTTCTCTAGTAATCATGCAAACTCAAAAATCAACTGTCAACTAGCCCTGATACCACTTGATCCGAAAATATCTTTTAACGACAATGGTTGAGTTTTAAAGCATGAATTAATTAACCATTTAGGAAACTGATGAAAGAGGAATAATTAATGAAGAAACATGGAAGCCATATAAACATGTACATATCTATAAATAATCATAAAACAACTGCAAACCATAACAATAGAAGTTGATAATGGAGTTCGACAATCTCGCCTATGTCTCCAAGCCTTTGTTTCAGTGGGTGATGTTTTATTATTTATGTTCAAAGATTCAAAAGTACATCATATCAGTGCCAATGGATTACAAACTGATATGTTCATGTTCTACCAAATCTAAAGAACCCAACAAAATTGACGGCACTGAAAACGGATGAACAAAGCTCCCAGAAATGGCCCACAAAGGTGCTCTCTTCAATGGCTTCCCTGCATAAAAATGGCTTTGGGTTGGAAATTATTCATCATTTCTCTATTCTGAACCCCTCCCCATGGCTCCAAAAACTTCTATTTTATATAGAATAGAATTGGGTAACAACCTCCCAACTTCTCCCCAAGATCTGGCCTCAAAAAGGGCCCAATATCCCCCAAAACTGGGCTAAATCTCCCAAAACTCCTAAAAAATCCATTAAAAATCATATATTATAAATATAAAGCCTACTTATTCAAATAATTAGGGCGCATCCCCTTTTCGCGCGAGCTCCTAGTCCTATGGAGCTCCTCCATGTGGCCTCGGGCTAATCTGGTAGTGCGCTGGCCCCCCCACGGTTCTAGGTCCTGGTCCTATGGCCTGGCCATATGGCCCAACTCTTACCTTCCACGCACCATAATGGATAGACTAGCCCCTGGTCACAGTCGTTGGTTACACCGCTTGGTCAGCGGGCTAGCCTGACCGACTGGGGCTAACCCCTAAACCTTTGTGCCTACAGTTAACACAATGGGCATATGCTATGGACATATGTGACTGGGATCTGGGGGATTGGAGCTATAACCAATCCCATGCCAAAAGGTATAACCAATATGCGTAGAGACAAACGACCGCAGGCTGGGGCCTAGCCCTGGCCCTTTACCCCTCTGTCATGACACACAGTTCACTTTAAATATATGTTTTATACCATAGTAATCAAGGAACATCACGGGCAAGATGGCTAGCTCGACCTTGCCAAATATCTTCCAACCCAGGCTAGAGGTCATGGGTTTGACTCCCCGAAACTCCAAAACGTTTTCCAAACACTACGACCAATGGAGGGGTGCCATTTGGAAGCCCATGTCTGGGCCACGTGGCACCATGTTACTTGCTCACAAAATGGCACGTGTAAACAGTTCATTCGACCACTTGTCTGCCTACGTCAGCACCTGTCCACATCAATTGTCAGTCCAGTCAACGCCACGTGTATTACGGGCCTTGACACGTTAGCTATACAGACATGCCACGTGTCACCCTTGCAATGGTCCCATGTGTAATAGTCTGACTCATCCACCTGTTTTCCCTGTCAGCATTCCATATCACTACCACATCACCTGTACAACTGTATGGATTGTACGGTCAACTTCCACGTCAGCACTGTACGGACTGCACAGTCATTAATTTTCACATGTTTGACAAAACGAACAGATTGCGAAATCTTTCACATACGATGTTTGTTTGATCTTGTTCAAGTTGAGTTGGGTTTGTATCGATGAGGCCTACACACACGTTCATTTTGAAGCCATTCTGAGCACTTTGACTTTTAGGCCTTCCTAGACACATTTTGGTCCCAAGATCCAATTCTGGATCACTATCCCTTCGGTCTCTTGGATCACCTCCACATGTATGTTCCATATATTCGTTGTGTGTTGCTATATATCTTCCAGCAACATTGAAAAACATGTGTTGTTTTCTTCTTGTGTCTTATTATCCTTGGCCTACCAGAGTGACTCATATATGGTCGCATAACATTTCCCCATCCTATCCAAGAACGCTAATAATTTTGGCTCCTTCCATCCTACAAATGCTATCAAAATGATCAACCAGGATTAATGGAACTCAGTTCCATTGTCCTACGCATCTCTACAGTCTATTAAAAACTGGTTCAGCAGGTATGCCGCCCAACTAAACATTACTCCTTTTGTGCATTGCACAACTACTATAATAACGCCTCCCTACGCTTCTTATTTTCGACATTTCCTCAATAGTTTGCAAGCCATGAGCTTGTTGGAAAACCTTGTCATGTTATCTTTGATATCCTTGAGTATGATGCCTCTATTTCCCCAACCGGTATCAAATTGCGCTTTTACTAGCTCTGTTAATTCCTTCTCGTGCGTTATTAGAAAACTTATAGTTTTGAACTTTTAATTCTTGTGTTTTTACCTTTTAGAAATAAAATTTGATAAAAAAGAAAAAAACTTAGGAAATTTCCTTTTAAATTTAAAATAAATTCATTGGTCATTATATATAAATAAAGCACTTACAATAACGCTCTTCAATGAGGTATACTATTTGATCGAACAGTTCAGGTGATCTCCGAAATATAAAAGTTTCTTGAGTTTTAAAGATAATATTTAACGGTCGCTTCGGAGATTCACACTTCGGGTGTGCCAAGATATTTAAACAACGAAAACCCCGAAGTCCCAAAGATAATTCTTTGCAATAATTCCTAAAGGACTTATGGATGATTCATAGGACACGGTCATTTAAAAATATTTTATTGGGCTAACACATGGCACTTATTTTTAACACTTTCGTTAGATGATTCACATGATTTCAAGTGACATGTGTCACCTCTCCTTTCTTGACACATCATCAAGAATGATGTCATCTCTGCCACATCACTTCGAGAGATTTCCTTTCGGGATTTTAAACAAAGATTGATTTCACAAACTGTCAAAGTATCAAAGCGTCGAAGTAATGAATATTACAAAAAGTAAAAAGTGTTTTAAAGAGTTAATAAAACATTTAATAAATTTAGTTAATCATGATTAAGTATTAATTAATCACTTCGCAGTTTCAGACTTCAAAATATTTTCATCCTGTCACATCCAAACCTTTTGAATGTCGAACCGTCGAAGTATTAATGACATTTATGATTGACTAAGGTTAATGATTTCAATAAAGATTGTGAATCACCAGGTGATAAATTCCATTAAGTTTTTAATAAATTCTTCGTCAGTAGATCTATATGAAGATCCATAGAATTTATGAATAAAACATTTCGAATTTCAAAGTCATTTTACCATTTACAATTAGCAGTTTTTCATTCAGTAAAGATCTTACAGACTTCTCTTGTTACAGGCAGGCTAATTTTATTTCCTTAAGGATTATGGCACCACTAAAAGTTGTAAGGAAGCTTGATGCATCAGGTGATGATTCTAATCCAAATGCATATGTTCTATTAGACACAACTCTGTGATTTACGAACACCATTAAGTCTTGGAAGCAGGTTTATGATATCTTAGTGCATGAGATTATTAACTATCCATTCGACTCTGCCGATGAAGACAACGAGTCATTTTCAGCCAAGCTTAGATTGGTAGCACAGTCAGAACTACATAAGATTGTTGCATGGATTAGAATTATACCCTACAATGATATGATAAATTAGGCTTTGGAACACATCGACATCTAAACCAGAAGCATCAACAACCACCAGTAGACCATCGTCGTCTCTTTTCGATCAGAGAATCTACAAGTAATGTATAAGCTTTCTCCTACACCCAAATATAATTACAATGCAACACTTCTCATAGATTTCTAGAGAAAATAATGCACTCAATACGGTAGAAATGGTCATGATATAATCAAGACCCGGTGGGGACATCTGGATAAATTCAGAGCCGACACTCATGGTATGTATTCCACTTCGTCCTTAGATGCTCATATTTTATATATAGCCATGATGCTTTGTCGTCTATTTGGGAATTTTATGGGATTAATTGGTAAATGCAGACATAAACAGATCTCCCTAAATCCACCTGGATCTAGAACAAAATAGAACATAATATGACGTTTTCCCTAAGATCTAACTATTGAGTTTACTAGTTAACAAGAGATAGGCAACATCTATTTAAATGCCACTTCCTCTTGACATTGTCATCCTAGCTCCACTCCGGTGCTCCTGTGATATTGAATCTGCAAGGGAACACAAGCCAACCAAAGTGAAAGAAATCCAATATACTCAACAAGAACTTATGCATGTGATCAATGAATCATACAATAAAACAAGACAAGTTTTATGGGAAAGAAACATATCTTTGTATTATATTAAAGTGAAAGTGGAGATTACAACCAAAGCCTTCATGTCGCGAGGTATCCTTTCGATGCCCTTTGCTCCAACACACACACTTTCTCCAACCTTGAATGAAGAAGATCCACAATGACTTGATGAACTGAAATGAAGCTCTCAAGTATGAGATGAAGTAGAATTCCTCATCCAATTCTTAGCCTATTCAACCTTAACCTTGCTTAACCTTTATATAGGGGAAAGAGAGATGGCTTGAAGAGATTAGAATGATCCAACCAAATCAGAGAAGCGAGCAATATCCAAACCATTCGGATGCCACCTCATCTTCTAGAAGATCCCCTTTTAGAACTTTCGTGAAGTTTGAATTTTCCTTGGCTTTTGACATCATCGCACCCTAGATATAGTGCAGCCTGCAGAGACGTCATAGTCCAACTCTAGAGCAGGGAGTGACGATTAGGCATCGTTGCATCCTGTACCTTTTACAACCTATGATGACCTTCTTTAATAGGGTTTTTGAGAGGAGAAATCTAGTCACTTTCCTCATGGAAAAAGACTCTTTTTGGGAACATGAACACATGTTTGTCAATGGATCACTGGGTGACCAAAATAATGTGTAACAGGGAAAATGAACCCTGGGCATTTCTCAATTGAGTGGGTATCCATAATGAATGAAGTAGCTGAGGGTTATACCTTCAATTGGGATAAAATGCTATGTGATAACCTGGCCAAGTAAATTGTTGAGTATCAATCATCAAAATCAAAAGGGAAACCTGTTCCTTTTTACATGTCTTCATGTATTATGGATGCCATTTGTTTCATGACCCAATTCCCCCTGATGAACTGGAGTTGGACCTCGGCCAATTCTGAGCCAATACATTTCTACCACTCCAAATTATGGGAAGAAAATGCCAAAGATTTATTTTAGGAAATCTGTCACAGCATAGTGGTACATGTTCACATAGCTATCTATGGCCACTTGCTGCCCATGATTTCAGATAATATTATGGGGAACTTAGGCACACTTGCAGACTGGTTCATCAAGGATAATTTCTCCTATATTAGAGTATTTGGTTGTTTATACTAAAATATTTGACTATTTATACGACGATGGGAGTTACAAGGTGAATGTTTGAGCATAGTTTTCGAGTGTTATATTTCATATTTTGTTGATCATTAAAGAAATGAAAATTGGAGTAACAAGGGGTCCCACCTATTTAGTTATTATTTAAATAGACCCTCATTTATTTATTATTATTTACTTGTATCAACTTATTGGTTAAACTAACTAAGATTAACAAAAGAAAGGTAGTTGAACTACCATAACTTATTCGAAAAAGAATAAAAGCTCAATCAAAGGAAGAGACAAAATGAGAGAATAGAGAGAAGACAAAGAACTTCTTATATAAGGTATGCTCTATACTTGTGAGATTATTCTTTTCTTCACTCGCTCTGAGTTTACTAGAAAGCTAAACCATCTTGATGACATCAGGGTCTTATTGAAGGCATCAAGATTCAAAATTGAATTGTATCTTTCAGCAGCTTGTTTCTAAAGGTGTAATATCTATCTCAAGCAGTCTCTATATTCTTGTTTGTGGATTAGATTTCATGACTGATAAAGAATATTTTGTAGAGTCAAGTGACAATACTTTTATAGCAAGTTGATCCATATCTCTAGCTTCAATTTCTTTTGTTGTCAAAGTCTTTTTGTATGGTACCCATCAGAGACTTCTAAATTTGACTTTGATCCCCACCCTCGCAGGGGTTTGTAAATAGAATTTATGTTTTGTATCTCAGAATGAAATCAATACAAAGAAATCATATAGTTGATTTTTATCTCACATGTGTATCTTAAATGATATTTTCAGATTCATTTTTATCCTTGTCTCTTTATCCATGTACACACTTATGTATTTTTGTTTCTTCTTCTTTTTGCACAGTTACATATAATAAATAAAACCAGCCTTGGTCTCTTGTACATATTACTTGTGGATCAAGTGATTGTTTTTATTTTAGGGCTATAAACCCAGGGTAACATTCCCAGCTGTCTTGTTTTAGCCTAGCAAGATCTGAAAATGTTTGAGTGAGGTCCTTCATACCTTTTTCCTCAAAAAACACTAAGACATTGAAACTGGAAATGAAATGATGTCAATGGTCAAAGACATCAAGAAGCACTAGATGAAACATGTTCATTCAGTGAAGAGGATTGTACGTTCATCGACAAAGGAACATGTACATGCAACATAATGGAATATTGGGTCGGTAATTCAGATGTTGGACGCTTGAGAGCCTCATTGGCATGCAGTGCTACCAACCATGAGATGTGTTGGTTCATCATCTCCATACTGAATTTCATGTCTTCCATTTCGTGTTGGATTTCAAAGACCAACAACGTGAGATGGTCGAGAGCGCTTGTTGAAGGGATTTTGAT
>ML809170.1:31793-44153 GCA_009831015.1 Picea engelmannii
TTTTTTCCCTTGTTATAATTTTTTATAAAGCGCTTTAACATTTTAAAAAATAATTTATTAATTGATTTTTTTTTAACGAAAATTATGTTTTTAAATTTTAAGTATTATATTTTTTTGCTAATTAAATAATTTATTGATGAGATATAAATTCTTTATAAGATATTTATATTTTGAAAACACATTAAAAAATAAAAAAAATTAATATAGAATTTTTAAAAAGGGTCATGTGGCCACCTTCCTATGTTATTGTAAGCTTTGGTTTTGATATAATGTTTTGATTTTGATGTAATCAATTGCACATATTTTTATTTTAACATAATGTTTTGATTTTGATGTAATCAATTGTATATATTTTTATTTTTATGTTTTTATGAAGATAATTACTTATTAATGGGACAAATTCTATAAAAAAATTATGTTCTTAACACCAATTCAACATCCAAAAAACCAAGACTTGACGATGCGCAAATACCAAGACTTGAGGTCTCAGAGACAGTAATATCACACTTGAGAGAAAATCTAAGATCACTCAGATTAAAATGGGAAAGCAAGGGTTCATGTGCCCCCACTAGATTCAACACCTAATCAATTGTCGAGACCTTGTCTTGAGAAGGAAAACATGACTGTAAATATCCCTTCTCAGAAGCAATTGAACACCAAGGATTAGATGCCACATAATTCACTCGTGGTGGGGAGGAGTCAACTTGAACACTAGGAACAAACAAAGGGGTAACCTGAGCCAAAGTAGAATTAGGATGGTGATTATCAGATGAAATCTAATCAATAGTGGCAATGCTCTGTTGTGAGGAAAATGCATCACACGAAAGAGTGTAAACACCACAACGTCCATAGCATATACATAATTACGTCCACGAAGCATATTGAAATATAAAGGGACTTGCACCACTAACATATCGACTATGACAGTCTTCCCACCTAACGTGATATGCTACTGAGGAAGGATCCCCAAATATTCATTAGGTCTTCTATCAAAATCCAACAACTCACTAGTAGCTGACACAAGCTTGGGAGAACCCAAATCTTGCGAAGTTGAGGAGGATAAAATACTTGCGGAGGATCCTTCATCTACAATACATCAATAAATTCCTTTTGAAAAGATTTAGCCCTTATTTGGAAGGGTGCAGAGGAAGGAAGGCAAGGCTCAACAAGATCATTCCAATCAAATGGAACCATCCTAAGACTTGGAGGGAACGTGATAAAAAAGAGTGTAATGTCCCCTTCTTCAGAAGGTAGTGAACTAGAAATGCCAAAGACATCTAGTCGATAGCCGCATCACTCTCCAAAAGAAGAGTGGGATCGACCAAATATTGCATCGAAACGATCATTTTGGTAGACTCGTCACTCTCCAAGAGAAGAGTGGGATCGATCGAAGATTGCATCGACAAAACCACTTCCTCAACCACTGGTTGAATAGAGTACAAGACAACATGGTCAAGAGACGCGTCACCCCCCCAAAAGAAGAGTGGGATCGACTGAAGATTGTATCAGCACAACCACTTCCTCAACCAATGGTTGAATAGGTTGTTTGGAAATCAAAGATGACTCGAGACTAGAAGGGCCTTCAAATAGTGACTACACTCTTCATACCACTGGAATGGCAGGGCACAAATGAGTAAGGTGATCTCCCTTGCAAATTTTATAAGGGAACTTGGGCTTACATCCTATTCATCTAGGCTTTTCCACAGTGTCAATGTCCCTCGCATGACTCGCATTAGTTGGTGGTTTTCCCTCAGTATGACTTGCAATGGCTGACAACATGCCTCCAACATGACTGGCAGAGGTTGGTGAGTTAACTCCAATATGATTGACAGTGAATGGACTCTTGACCCTAGCATGACTAACAGAGGTCAGTTGCTTGCTCCCAGCGTGACTTTCGGAGGCTAGGTGTTGGTTTCCAACATGACTCGCAGAGGTTCGTGACTTAATGTTAGTATGAATTGTAGTGATTGGACTTGTGCTCCTAACATGATTGGTAAAGGCTGGTTGCATGCTCCCAACATGAATCACAAAGGATATGTTCTTTTCCCCAGCGTGACTTGTTGTGACTAGTTGCATGTCTCCAACATGACTAGTAGAGGTTGGTGAACTATTTCTAGTATGAATTGCAATGGCTGGAATCACACTCCCAACATGACTTGCAATGACTGGTTTCCCCTCTTCAACATGAATTGCATAGGTTGTTGACATATGTCCAATATGACTAGCAGTGCTTGGACTCGTGCTCCCAACATGACTAGGAGAGGTTAGTAATAGATCTCTAACATGACTAGCAGAGGTTGGTGACTTCTTCTTCTTACTCTGCCTCTTTCTATTCCTTTTATACTTCTGGTTACTAGTAGCTAGACTTTCACAAGAAGAGGGAGAAGGGGGAGGACTAGACTTCACAGCTGAAGAAGGAAAAGGATTAACATCAATTTGATGCCCATGACATAAGGTGTTTATCTGAGAATCATAAAGAGAATTTGAGACGTTGAAAGTGGTCCATAACCAAATTGGTAACCCTACATTCAAACCAGGAATTTTCAAAGTGGCCATCAAGGGGGAACCAACGTTTACAAACAAAGGAAAAACATAAGAATCCCCTTGGGGAGGGGTCCCTTGGTTGGTATCCTCAATATATTTAGCCATGACATTATTGTGCATAGGTTCGTCCCTTGTAGGATTGTTCCTGATAAAAAAAGTCTCACGCACTGACTCTAACAAACCAGTGGTATAAAAACCCACGCCTTATAGGAGGCATCTCCATGGTTTCAAGAGAAAGACCAAGGGTCTTTCTCGACTAGTGAAGAAATTGGTTGGCTACATTGAATCAATGATCCAAAAGTGGTGGTACAAACACAACCTAAGGCCAACAAACATAAAGCAACACTCCACTAAAAAGTCCTAAGAGAAACATCACAAACAAATAACTTCTTCAAAACTTCATCCCAGGTGGATAAGATCCTGAGTCCAAAGCAATGAAAATGTGGAAAGGGACCTTCTCGAAACCATCACGGGTTGATCAAGTCCCAAGACCAATTAACGAAGGAGTGAGAAGTAGTTACCCTAACCTCCACGTAACTACCCTACTTGGTGCCAGTAACCCTCGCTTCGCAAGGCACCCTCTAGGGGTACTGAAAGTGTCATGTGATGTATGCCTCACGTATCATGAGAATTACCCCATAGTAACCTCTTAGATACCTAAGAAAGGCTACTAGAGCTACCAATTTGTAGTCAGCGTCCAGGGGGTACAATCAACAGTCGGGATCGAACTTACGGGCATGGTAACTAAGCCCAAAGATTTGAAAGTGATACCTCAAATGGAGGTTTCGACACTAACGAAACCCCCGTATACGATCAATTTGCTATGTTTTGTCAAGTCTTGAAAGGGTGATCTTCTAAACTCTTCCTCATGCGACCTCATGTTTAGCTCTTGTGTTAGAGGAGGCTCCCAACTATACCTATACGGAAATTGGATTTTCAACACTCCCTAAGTTAGAATCCTATGTTTCGGTCAATGGTATTGGAGAGTTACCTCTCCATCCTATTCCAAGGCCCTAACCTAGACTAATTTGTGAACCCTAGAAACAAAATTCTAATAGATTTTAAATTTAGCGTTCATTTTTAGCAGTTGTTATTTACTCAAAGGGTAGGGAAGTGTAATTGATTTTGTTTGAGACTCTTGTAACATGAAACTTATAAGAACACCGACAAAGAAAAATTTACACTAATTCTTCAACGAAAAAGAGTTTCAAGCAAGAAAAATGTATGAACAACTAATGTAAACCTCGAAATGCAGTGTTTTATCTTTCCAATGCAATATGCAATGCAAATTGTACTTTTTCAAGATGAAAATGCAATACAACTTCTTCCTTTCAAATGAAAAATAAACTAGATTACTCATGAAGCAGGGGAAAGGGCATGCCAAAGTGAATGTGAATGGTTATATTTTCCAAAAAGAGGAGGTGTGGTTTTTTTGATGGTCCATGAATAACCAATAGAGAAACCCTTTAACATATTCTATGTATTTCTTATTCATTTGTATGTGCATCAAAAGGAGAGGTGGTGATATATATAAAGGGTTTATCTTGATAACTAATGGATTAGGAGGGAATTGAAAGTCATTGTTTCATCTTTGGATATTGTTACCAATAATTGATACAACTCAATTAGAGATCAAAAAATATTGGGTCATATGAGATTGATAGGTCACATTGCACAAAAATTAAAAAATATATTTCCCATAATTACAGATGCTAGGTGCTTATTATAACTTGTACATGCAACACAAAAGACATAGAAGATTCATTTTCCTAAAAGAGCCACAAAAGATGCATATTATAATTCTATGGGCTCCTAAACAATGCATAAAAATAGACGCATATGATAATTCTAGAGGCTCATAAATAATGCATAAAAATAAATAGTTACTCTTGAAATGTGGTCCATCAAAACGATGCATAAAAATAGATTCATATTATAATTCTAGAGGCTCACAAACAATGCACAAAAATAAATAGTTACTCCTCAAATGTGTTCCATCAAAAAGGCATAAAGGCATGACAAATGCATAAAAATAAATAGTTATTCCTCAAATGTGTTCCATCAAAAAGGCATGACAATACAAGCCCACAAAAGTTGCATCTTATAATGTTATAAGCCTATAAATGATGTCCAATAAAATGGTTCATGAGCATTACAATACAAGAAATAAGGCATGTTACAACATATATTTTCCCATCAAACTTAAGGGTTTTGAATGTAAGAAATCACCATAATACCCCAACCTTTTTATCTCATCATTCTTATAACAATAAATTTAATGCATTCACAAATTAGGGGTGTGATTGATGATCGAACCAAATTGAGGCCCGATACAAAGCCACAAGAGACAAGTAAATAGGATCCTTACAACCATAACACATTGTTTATGGACTCCTAAAGCTTTTTTCAAACTTTCTTCCCATTTTCCAACTTCAAATATTGCAATTAAGTGGCCATATTGTTCTCTCTGCAAATTTTCTTTAGCTTCAGCTATGACAACTTTCATTTGTTCATACTTAGACTTCCATTATTTGTGCTCAATTAAAAGATGCTTCATGTTATATTGTTAATCATATAGCTGAACAATAAAAAAACTTTAATAAGAATCATAATAAACAAATTGAACCATCGTGGAGATGTACAAAACGATAATTTCAACAACATAATTTCCAAAATAAATAAAACAGTTTGAAGAAAGTAGTAATAATTTCAACAACATAATTTCCAAAATATAATAAGAATCATAATAAACAAATTGAACCATGGTGGAGATGTACAAAACGATAATTTTAGCAACATAATTTCCAAAATAAATAAAACCATTAAGAATGTAGTAAGAACTTTAGAGACCTCTAATTTCAACCACTTATAACATGTAATCCACATCAGGGAACAAAGTTGAGAAGACCGTGTCCAAACCTGTCCATAACAAAAACCTCTTAGAATACCTATTTTCCTTCCAACAGAAAATCAGTGAAATATGCAAATTGTGAAGAAAGAAATATTGGTGTCAAATGCATTTCTTTTGCAAATCTTTAAGGCTCAAATTGTTTCTACCATTATATTGAAGAGTGTAGTACTACATATTTAGCGCTTGTAAACCTCCAAACACGCTCTCTCCATGACAATCTAGAGTAGAAGCTTTGTATAATTTTTTGTGAGCTTTAGCAAATAAAGAATCTTTTCACACACTCCACAAAAAAATTTAAGATGATTATTTCCATATAAGTTTTGTTGACTTTACTTTCTGAGAGAGATATTATGAAATCTTACCCATAGCCTTACATCCATATTGGAAACAAAAGTCTAAAAGCTAAGGTGACATAACCTATGTCTTTGATTTCAAGTAAATTTTAAAGGCATTCATAGGGAGATGCCACCGTATTTTTGGGATGAGTGTTTACATCCAAATCACACTAATTGGCAGAAGTCATCCAGGGGAATCAATGGTTGAAAACAAACTCGTTCAAGCATGTAGTGAACTAAAAATGCACTAGTTTCAAAATCATTAAAACCATCTACACATAGGTACCAATTTGACATAGAAAAACTATAACAAGAATAGCTTTTTAAAATCATTTCCAATGAAGTATCATAGGACCTTCCATCAGTGGTTTAACATGATTACTTAATTATGTCTATCGTGATAACATGGAAACAATCAAAATTGGAAATTATTTATGACAACCAAGAATATTTTATATTGCAATATTTGTGTACACTGTCATGAAGTTTTTATTTACATACAACAATTTCACTTTCATTTGAAAGTTTGAAATATTAAAACAACACAAACCTTCATATAAAGAGACGACATCTAACCTTACAAATACAACCCAATTGTTAGTTCTAATACGATTAACCATAAAACATGGATACATTTAATGAATCCAACAATTTAGCAACATGGATTCTTTAACATCGTAGCATTGATAAGCACTATCTAAGAAAATGTAGAAGAATATGAAAAGAAAACAAATGAATATACGAAAAGAAAGAATCCATATCATCAATTGATCCTAGATACTTGATAAAGTTCGAATCAAGAAATGAAGCAACACTTCACACAATCATCCCATGAGAACAATTTCTCCCATGTACTCATTGAAGCTCGAATTGAGAAGCGAAGCAGCCCTGCCCACAATCATCATGTGAGAACAACAAAGAACAGGACATGCTGGTTATGACCGGATGAGTAGATAGTGGATTAGGTCACATATTATTACCGCAGACCTCGTATTGATCAACAAACCCTCTTCTCACATCATATATATATATATATATATATATATATATATATATATATATATATATATATATATAAAAGTTAAATATGGATAAATTGCTAAAAATTTACAACATTTTTAATCTTTAAAAAAGTATTTTTATCTTAAAAAAATGAATCAATTACTACATCAATTATTACAAACTCCACATAGTATTATCCAAAGCTCCATGCTAGCAACCATTTCTGTTTGAGATGACACAATTATGGAATCCAACTTACACCATTTTTGACATCTAGGTATGGGATATGGAAGTACCATTTTTGAGATCTAGGGAACAATACAAATTAAAAAATGCAGTGACCTATGGAGTTCAAGTTAACAAGGAAGCAAACACTTTCCTAAAAATGAAGTGATTAGCAAAAACTCATATATTTTTTCTCTATAAATATGAATGTCAATATTTGCACAAACTCCTATTTTTCTTCTATAAATATGAATGCCGGAAAATATTTATAGTTTGCCAACTTAGGGGAAAATTCATTATTTTTTTCTCCAAAATCAGTTAAATAATTCTCCTAGCCATGTTCCCCTAATAACAAACCAAGGGTAGGTGTAAGTGTAACCCTTGTATTATTTAATGAACATATAGGAATTGGTCATCTTGGAATAAAGGAGAGGGCCAACAACGAGCATCCTGACACTCGACAAGAACATGGACTCTTCTCAACCGGATGGTTTTGGTTCTTCCCGAACCAGAATAATGATATAATAAAATAAATTTTATATCTAGTTATATGTGAAAGTTTCAGGAATAAGCAAAAAGAGGGTGGGTTTTCCTTTCTATAAAAGGTTTTTATTTTTATAGTAGGTTAGAATAAATCCCAGGGTGTGAATGAAGCCGAAAGAGGATTTAAATAAAATAGAGACACTGACTTGGGATTTGAGTTTCGTAATGTTTCATATTTTTGTCTTCTTACGCACCTTTCTATTTCTTTGGCCTTCCTCCTATTCACAGATCCATTTTCAGAACCGTGATTCTCACTCCCACCATTTGATATGCCTTGTTGAGGACCCTTCAAATATCCACCCCCTCAACAATTCCATTGGTTAGAGCACCAACAATTTTGCTTACCCTCTTGACCAAAGTGCCAGATTCCCACCATTTTAAATGCCCTCTTGAGGACCCTTCAAAGATCCACCTCCCTCATCTCCATTGACCAGAGTTCCAATGATTTTGCTTACCCTCTTGACCATAGTGCCAGATATTTTCATAATTGAGGTTCAACTCACTCCCACAATTTGAACTGGCGTGTTGAGAACCCTTCAAAAAACGATCCCCCTCGGTAGTTCATGTCCCTTCTCTTAATAAATAAAGAAATGCCCAAATTTAGTGGAGGAATCGACAAGAATCTCGCTTTGAAGAGGCAGCGTGGAAACTGATCGAACATCATTTGAATTTATGTGGGCGCAAGGAGCATGCATTAGATGCACAAAGTATTCTCCAACTCAAACAATTTGAATGACACTTTACAAAGAGGATGGCACATGTAATTAGAATGGCACATGGAAGGACCGAAAGCGGGTTGACTGGAGTCGGTGACGGTTTCGTTGGGTGGAGAATGGCACTTAAAACACGCTTATAAGACATGTCTACACTGGGTTTGGAAAACTAGTCGGGTTTCTCAACCTTGAACCAGAAAGCCAAAATCTCTTGGAGGAAATCCTTTTGAGATAATATTAGAACAAGATTTGCCTCACCCTATGCAATCTTAAAGAGAGGGCCTTATTCCATTTCCCTATGCAGACTTACTTTCCCTGATTAATGAATCCAGAGACAAAAATAAATATTTTTCCACTTGTACGCACCTTGCAAGTTATACAGCATGTGCATATATTGGCTACTCCACTACATCCCGCGTACATCAGGATTTGTGCTAGAAAATAAAAAATAAAGGTCGGGTTTCCATGTCACGATAGAAGATCTCTGATCCTTGGCCTTCCATATACTGGAAACGTTCCGATTCGGCCCTTCAGTTGCATTTTGAAGGCTATAAAGAAGCCAATTCCGAGCTATGGAAAAGAAGAGAGAATTCAACTTTGAGAGCAAAGTTACTCTCAAGAAATTATTAGTTCATTATTGAGTCTACATCCCTTTGTCCTTTATGTCTGAACACAATGTTCAACTCCCAAGCTCTTCCCTTATTGATAAAGAACCTGTTTGTCTCCCTTATATGAGCTTTCCTTTTGTGGAGGATTGAAGTGGTGGAGGCCCAGTTGGAAGGAACTCGGTTTCTCGGTTCTGAACCGTGCCAATACGGAAGTCTGTAATGTTTTCACTTCTGTTGATCATTTATTAATAGAAATACTCCTTTCCCGTCCAATTGATATCTTGCAAATATATGTATTATGATCCATGGGCATGTTTGTTTTGAATATTAATGGATTATGCTATCTAGTGTGCTAACCTGTTATATTATCACTATATGCTTTCTTTTCTTGTTTGTTGAGAACTTGTTGCAAGTATAAAGTTTTGGGTCGAAGTCCTCAACGGTGCACATCATCAAACGTTTGGATGAGGTAGGCCTCTTTCTTACCTCCTTTGCACATTAGTTTATATAGAATATGTTGGAATTGAGTCGATTTCTACAGTCACTCCTATCTATTGTGGTTCACCCTAGCCATAGAGAGATTTTCCTCGTAACAGAATTGGAAACTCCATTGGGGAAGAATCTTCTTTCTTAGGGTTTGAAGTACTTTTCTCCTTAGATTGCTCTCGTTTCTATTGTGGTTCTTGTCATGTCACTGCTTGACAGCTCCTGTTCACTTTGGGTCTGAGTTTTCAACCTTTTTTCCCTTGCCCGGCCTTGTTTCAAAGCATATACGTGCCTTTTTTCTTGACAGTCGCGTACACACGCGTGTTGTCTCACTACAAGCTGCGTATATACGCATTGTTTGCCAAAACAGTTGCACACACCTTTTTTCCTTACTGTTTTTCTTGGTCCGGTGTTTGTTGGGTGGGATTTTATGCTTGTTGAGCCTTCTTAGGTCTTTGTAGTGCATGTTGAGTGCATGTGGGATGACAGGAAACCCTCTTTTTGTTGAATTTTTGGGCGAAGTTTTTCTCTTCATCTTTTCATTTTTATTTTCCTTGTACATTGGGCTGAGTGCTTTGCTTCTTGATATCCCACTTGAGTTGTCTTTATTTTATACAGAGTAGATTTATATATCATGTTACTTTTCAGTCCATGCATTTTTAGTTTTAATATATTGAAAATACAAAAAAATAGGCATTTTTCATTGCTTGGCATTTTTAGTGTAACATACCCACTACGGAATTCATAATTTTTCGGCTTTTTCCTTCCTTTCGCTGAGGAACAGAATTCCCCGAATACATATGGGGCCTGATGCAATTCCTACCCTCCCCTATCCTTACTCATGTGATTGTGGGTTATGACCACCGGCCTTACCAGAGAAGTACTTCTGACGTTCGCGATTCAGGAAATCGTGATGCATTTGTGTTCCCCTACTCTCTTGTCTCTCGAAGTGCCGAAATCCGAAGGGGACCAATAGTTTGTCTTAACTAGGAATGCCTCGAATTAAAACATGTCACTCCACCTTTTAGGGTTTACTCCATCGGGATTTCGAGATGTGCGACGACAGGAGGTCTCGCACCTGGATTTTCCCAGGAGCCGAAACTCCGAAACGCCAAACTCTAACATCCTTCACTATTTTGAGGTTTCCTCCATCGGGATTTCGAGATGTGCGGCGATAGAAGGTCTCGCACCTGGGTTTCCCGGGAGCTGAAACTCCGAAACACCAAACTCTAACATGCTTCATTATTTCGGGGTTTCCTCCATCGGGATTTCGGGATGTGCGACGACAGGAGGTCTCGCACCTAGGTTTCCCGGGAGCCAAAACTCTGAAACACCAAACTCTAACATGCTTCACTATTTCGGGGTTTCCTCCATCAGGATTTCGCGAGTCGAGGGTTTCGAGACGGGCGAACACGTGGGGCCCGCACTTCGGTACCCCGGGTGCCGAAATACCGAAACATGATAACTTTTCCACACTCTATCTTTCGGGATATCGCAAGTTGGGATTTCGTGACTTGCGAGTACAAGAGATCTCGCCCTTGGATATTCCAGATGCCAAAACACCGAAATATCGGGACTTAGCCACACACTGTTATTTTAGGATTTCGCATGTCGGGATTTCGGGACTTGCGAGTACAAGGGAATTTACCCTTAGGTGTCCCGGGTACCAAAACGTCGAAACATCACAACTCATCCATGCTAGTTCATTTCAGAGTTTCGCTAATCGGGATTTCGCGATTGGCGAGTACAAGGGAAACTTACCCTTAGGTGTCTCGGGTATCGAAACGCCGAAATGTCGAACCAAGTCACGCTATGCCAATTTGGGATTCCGCAAGTCGGGGTTTCGTATATCGAAATTTCGGGATACAAGAGGTCGAAGATTCACTCCTCGACTACCCGAATGCCAAAAATCCGATACACCCTCTCATCATACACTTGACCAATTTCAGGGTTTCGCAAGTCAGGGTTTCAGGGCTTGCGAGTATAATGGAATGCTTCCTTGGGTGTTTCGGGTTCCGAAACACCGAAAAGTCCTAACTCATCCATACACCGTCATTTCGGGTTTTCGTGAATCAAGGTTTCGGGTCTTGCGAGTATAGGAGAACTCGCACTTAGGTACCCCGGGTGCCGAAAAGCCGAAATGCTTACCGACCGCCACGTGTACTCTATAGCTGGACGGTCCAGGTACTCCCACGGGTCTTGGAATCGACAGTCCCGATTTCTTCACTACTTACGAAGGTTAAAAAGGGGTTGAGACATTAACGCATGCGTTCCTTCATCCAATTTAACGGTCACAACAGACTTTAGATCCTCCGAAAGGATCGCATTCATGCATTTAGCAAGAGGAAGGGTATCTTGGGTACCGAACCACCAAAAGGTCCTTAATTCATCCACACGCTGTCATTTCGGGATTTCTTGGGTCGGGGTTTCGGGACTCGCGAGTACAAAAGGACTCGCACCTAGATACCCTGGGTGCCGAAACTCCAAAATTTTGAAGTCTAAGAATACCATTCTCTCCCGTGCAGGATTTTTAAAAAAATATGCCCTTAATTCCTTCTTCAGGCCCTTGGGTAAATTTCACCAGGTTTGAAAACCCGACTGGAAGGTCCTCTTAAAATCCCTGAGCTATTAGCTTATGTGACTGGTAGTGAGCAAGCTCAAGGTTTCTACTGCGAAGGCAGTCCTCTCTAGGCACTTACCCTGGCTTTATAGAGTGAGGGAACTTTCTCGAAAGCAGATCTGAAAAACTGCAATTATTCATAAATATATATATATAAACCGAATGTGGTCATTCCAACATAAGCATCCAACCACCATTTCTGATCAAACACCATGCAGACATTTCTTACACAGAAACCATTTATAAGTGTTCAAACCATGAGCATACATTCCAAGATATTCAATGCAAGACACAAGATATAAACACTTATCAGAAAACACCAGGTGATGCAACTGCTGAGAGGGGCACTCGTTTCCACCCAACCGTAGGCTCA
>ML809170.1:89860-123959 GCA_009831015.1 Picea engelmannii
CCTTTCAATAAAATAGAATAAGGCGGATGTAAGAAGACCTAATAGAAGCTTCCGCTTCTAGAAGGATCTTCCTCTAGATGCTTCTTTTTAGTATAAATAAGATTCGAGGGTATGAGAACCCTAGCTTGGATATTATTGTAACATAGCGCTGCTCGATTGGAGGTTGCCCCCTCGAAGAGGCCTGTGAACATTGCTATCTGATTCAAAGTGTTATTTTTGTTGCTATTTCGTATATCATTTCTGTGTATTGTGAAGATTATGCTGGATATTTTACTGTTATTCTGTCATTTCTAGCATTTCGTTTCTGTTCTGCATATTTTATATATCTGGTATCTTGCATTTATTAGTCCAAACATTCTTTCTATGCATAGGTATAACATATTTTTCACTATTCTTATCAGATCTACCAATATCAAATCTTCTTTCATCTATTAATATCCTAGTTTTCAAGCTAGGATATAATCTATCAAACATACCTAGATCCATACTGTTGAAACAAAAAATTCCACTTATCTTACTTCTACAGAGCACAAAGCTTTCAGATCTAGAACTTTTCAATATTCTTACCTTTATCAGAGCACAAAGCTTTCAGATCTTACCTCTTTTAATAAAAAATTCTCACTTTTACCTTTCTCAGAGCACAAAGCTTTTAGATCTTACCTCTTTTCTTCAGATCGGACTTATTTTCCTCAACACAAAGCTTGTCAAACTAAGTAGAGTACTATGCACTAGAGAAACAAATCTACGCACAGATCTTTCACAATTTCAGGTCAGATCTTTGCACAAAGCTTCTTCTTCCTCAGTTCCCAACAATCACAGCTACAGGTCCCGGCCACGAAACCATTTGTTGGCACAGGGGCAGACCCAAGATTCAACACTACAACAACGCACCAACAAAACCCTAACTATCGAGCCTTTCAGCAACACCTATGAGCAGATGAATTCTCACCCGAGGTAGAGGCAGGGGTGGTTGCAGGACTCAGGTGTATGCAACCTTATCTGGGACATAGATATGTGATTATAATACTTAATAGAGCACTTAGCACCATCAGTTCATCATTATTTAACCAATATCTACTTCGCAGATAAAACAGAGCATCACAGCATTCACCCAGATCTAATGTATCTAATCACTTAGCATAAAGAAATAGATTAGATCTAGCAGATTCGAGCACTAAGCAAGTTCACATAGGTCAGATCTAGCATCCAGGGTCATCATAAGCACAAAGCACAAATAGATCTATCTATCTATATCAAATCACTTAGCAAGTAAGGACATAAACACATCAAAACATCGCAAAGAGTATAATAACACAGTATTTACATGGTTCACCCCCACCCTGGGGCTACGTCCACCAACTCTTCTTCTTTATTAGCTTCAATCAGTCATCTACATGCACAGAGCTACAAAAACCCTACTCCACATAGGACAGGAGATCTATGCGCACCTCGCCAGATCCTCCTTCCTCGAGCTAGGTCTAGCACAAAGCCTTTCACATTCGGTTACAACCACTTGCATTTAGCTCTACAAGTTTCTCACAATATGCACAGAGCATCTTCAAACCATACTTGCACTTAGCACTTAGCTTATCAGCCAGGCTACTTATGTCACCTAGCTACTTATTTATACTTTACAAAATAGGCCTAAACATGGGTAAACCCATGGGCCGACATCCCATACCCGTTACATAATCCCAAATCCCAAAAAGGGGTCGAGATCCCGCGATCTCTGCTTCGTCTTGCGCTCCGTCTTCGACAGGGTGTCGAAGTTCCAAAATAGGTCAAACTTGACCAAGGATCTCCCAAACCTTGGTCAAGGGCCAACAGTAGTGCTATATTCATAGAGGATTGTAAGAATTATTGTCTTGATATGCCTACTAATCCTACTTCTGACAATCCTTTGTTTGATGCCTTCCCCTTTAATGATGACCTTTTTGAAATATATCCTACTCAAGATCAACTTGTGTCTAATGAAGTAATATTCATGGATGAATCCGGTAGGGAGGATTCTCTTGATTTGAATAGCACTATCCTTCATATTTCTCATGACCATGCTAAAGATTATGAAAGAGGGGATTCAAGGGGCCACATAGATTCATATGTTGACTCTCTTTATGAAAATTACCATAAGGATAATCAAGATTTTACATTGCAAAATTCCTTCACAAACCCATTGTTTCAGTTCAAAGAGGTTGAGGAATTCAATGATGATATACATATCTCCCTTGCATGCATGATTTATTTTGATGTTGATAAATTTAAAGGGATTCCTATGCATTGGAATCCTTTATTTCTCCCTCGGTGCATGGTAGCTCTTTTCTTTATCAGGAAATCATAAATGATGACCTTATAATGCTTATAGAGCCCATTAACTCCATCCTCTTCATCAAAACTTCTAACCATCATTCTAATATTATTTATCATGCTCATGTTTCAAATATCAAGCCGAAATCTCGTCTTTTTGGTTGGCAGGTCCTGCAAGATGGAAATCACTTTTTCTTGATCTTGATAGGCCCACTACCCTTGCCACGCGCATTTGTTGGTTGGTAGGGTGATAGACACTCTTTATGCATCATATTTCAATTCATTAATCATCCATCCAAAATAGACGATCCATTTCTCTATGAAAAATGCCATCCTACCTGACTCCAAGGATGTTTTCCCCTTCCTTTGTACATAAATAATAAATTGGGTTTTTATTTTATTTAGTTTTGTCTTTCACTTTTTCTGTTCTATTTAGATTGCATGATCTTTTGTCGAGATAAAGTCTGGATCAATTTTTCCATGATAGTGTCCTTCTATAAGTATTGTTGATCAATAAACAATAAAGATATACACGGTTGTCATGATGTCCTCCTTTTAGACATCACTGAAATTTCTTTTTGTTTTCAGCATTGTTGTAGGATAGTTGATTTTGTCTTCTTCCCTATTTTTGCTATCCCTTTCTTCCCTCCATCCTGAGATTCAAAAGAGCATATCAGAAAAAAAAAAAATCTCCTTGAATATTTAAGGAGCATTATATCTTACATATTGATCTAATGTTATGCATACAGGACCAAACCCCCTCATACCTACCACTTTTCATGAGTTATTCCCAAAATATCATCTCATTATTTCCCTTAAACCATTGTTTTCCCCCCTGTTGCATAACTATTCTTGTCAATAATGATTTGATCCATTTTCACTGGTCTGGGAAACCAGACATTCTCAATTCTTAGCTATTGGAAACAGATTTCCCTATGGAGTCACCAGTTTGTTGACGCCCAAAAGCGCAACGTAGGGTGCCTGCTTGCAAATGGTTGCAACGCCTTATTATTTATTTATATTTAGTAATATACTAATAGGTGGGACCCTTTGTGTGACTATGACGAAAAGACGACACTTATGGTTTTATGTGTTTATGACTGAGTTGCGATACAATCTCTACATTTATTGTCTTTTAAATCGTTGTCCAAATAATTGATCACAGAATGTTATGGTTAATGTGACTAAAGAGGAAATGATGTTGTCCTATTTGTCTCTCACAAGTATTATTATGCTGCATTTATTTTGGCGAGGGATATACACTCCAAATTTTTTATATATAGTGTATGGTATGGTGATTACCTCGATTTCATGCTACAAGGGTTGCACACATTGTTTAAATTGGAAGTCTAAAGGTTGGGACACAATATCCCTAGCAAGTCTTGATGTATGTTACATCGGGGTTTTGAAAGAGTTGGTGCATTTGTAAGTTTGAAAAATAGGCAAACTATGATGTATTTGGCTTGCATTAAATCGATTTGGAGCTAGTGGTTGATGTGTTGTATGGTTAGCTACTCGTATTGGCCTTGAATGAATGTGTAAGTGTATATACAACGTGCACTAAATGCACGTCACTCTAACCTACCTCGAGCATGCCACCCTAGTCATTTCGCATTTGTTCTTTGTTGGTTGTTGCTACTCTACTTTGTTCGGTCGTGGAATAGGAATACAGACTCGATCAACTCCCCTGGGAAAATTTTACACACAAGTACGAGGTTTCTTGTTGCTCCATCCATGAAGTTTTTACTCTACTCTTTAATTAAGTCAAGAGTTGGCTTTTAAATTTGCTCACTGACTGTGCATTTCCAAATTTTTATGGGATTTTTTACTGTGTATGGATTATTGGTGAAGTTTGGTCTCTGTGACATTGTATTTAAATTGTTCGCATTAAAAATGATATGGGTATCTCTTAATGTTTGTATTTGCTCTGTTGCTTTACCTGTGGAAAAAATATATTGTTTGGAAGTTTTCAAGCCTGCCTTGCCTCTATTTTCCTTTGGTGATTCCTCTTTGTATGATGAGAATGGTACCACTGTTCACGACCTTTGGATTATTTTTAGACTTTGTCTGTCATTTAATTGTGTGGATTTCATGGCTATCATGCTCATGCCCTTGTATAAGCTCTGTAAATACGACTGCGTAGACTTATGGTGGTGCTAGACTATTGAAGATATTCCTTTGGCCAAACCCTCAAACTATTGGTCAGCTCATCCTCCTATACCGCATCATTGTTGATGATTGTTTATCGAACCTTGTATTTGAAAAACGATGCAAGGGTGGCCAACCCAGCATTTAATAAAGGCATTGTTCGTGCTCTTTTAGTCATGGGTTTTGTTGATTGTTTATTGTGCGATATTAGAAATAATGCTAAACCCACTTATATTTTTTTTATACAGTCTGTCATGTGGCAATGTGGAGGTGATGATAGTGTTGCAAAAACATTGTTTAAGATATACGACCTACTGTGTTATCATGCTTGATGTGTTCAATTTTTACGAGAAAAGAGTATCTATGTGGATGAAATATATATGCGTTAAATGAGTTTCTGCGAACCAGAATAAAAAGGGACTTGGGAGACTTTGTTATTTGAAATCTCAGTTTGGAATTGTGTTATACACAGGGATCCCTTTTGCGTCCACTTTGTGAAATTTTGTAGTGGTTAAGAGAGTATCGATGGTAATGTTGTAGACCTTAGTCCGTCTATTCTTCAATTGTTGGTTGTGATTATTGGAATACTATGTCTCCTTGACTCTATTGTGTGCGAGCTGTGTTATCATTGTTGAATGTTTCTGGAGCAATAAATTATGAAACGATTCTTGTGCAATGCAATTTCTAAATGCAAAATGAACGGCCATGAAGTGAAACACCAGTTCTAGAATTTTGGAAATAGAGTGTTGAATTTCAATTTTGAAACAGTAAAGGGTTTGGAATTTTAATTGATTTTGAAAATGGAATTGCTTGGTATGGATAATGATAGAACAGTAACCATTGGAGTCCCTTCCCTTATATCATGTTTACGCAAAGTACACTCCCCTCATTATCCCAATTACATTTTTTCACTCCTTGTTCAGTTGTGACTCATTTTTAAGGAGAAGTACGTATGGAAATAAAAGAAATAATATGGAGGTTAGTTGATGATTGGTATTTTGGGAGCTAGTTATATGCATAGTTGATTGTTTTTATGATTACTTGAATAGTATCCATGTATATTTCCCCCTCCATGATATCACTTTATGCATAATACAAACCCCCCATACTCCCAATGACCTTATTAACCTCTTGTTCGTATGCCAATTAATTGATGAAATTTTTATGGATGGATTGCATGTGTCTTGTAGTAAATGATAGAGCCAACTCTTGATTTTTTTAAGTGGAGTTTCATGTATGGATTATTAAGAATTTTTCATTTGAATATTTACTTCAAGATGAGTTTTTTTAGCAGGGGCAATAATGGTAGAAGTAACAGAGACATGGGACAATAGCGAGAAGAGACCTAATGCCTCACATAGTAAATATGGATTTTGATGATTGAGGATGTTTTATATGTTGAAGACAATATTTATWTATTTATTTTGATAAAGTTTTGAACAACAAACATATATTTGACATTGTTTTGGACAACAACATTCATTTGAGCATTTTTTATTAGACAGCTTGGATATAATTCTTTTTGGGGACATGACTATATTACATTMTRTTGGTATTTATCATTTGAGCATATATATATATATATATATATATATATATATATGAARCAGGAGTTACAAAGAGATATTTTTGAATTAAATGATTTGAATATTTKTTATGTCGGATAATTATAAAAGGAAATAATTGGGAGTCACAAGGGGTCCCACCTATTTAGTTATTATTTAAATACCCTTATTTATATGTTATTATTATTTATTTGTCTCAAACTAATTAGTTAAGTTAATTTGACTTAACTAAAGAAAGGTTGTTCAACTACCATAACTTATTGAGAGAGAATAAAACCTCAATCAAATGAAGAGACAAGGGGAGGAGAATAGAAGGAGAACTAGAGCCAAAAGGTTTGCTCTATGTTAGTGAGATATTTTCAATTTTCATTCATTATGAGTTTACTAGAAAGATTAATCCTCTTGATGATAGCAGGGTCTTATTGAAGGCATCGGGATTCAAAAATGAATCACATATTTCAACAACTTGTTTTAAAGGTGTTTGATTTATCTTTGGCAGTCTGTGTATTCTTGTTTGTTTATGAATTAAATTCCATGACTGATAAAGAATATCTTGCAGATTAAACTGACAGCATGTTGTGGCAAGATAATCCAGATCATTAGTTTCAATTTTATTGTGTTGTCAGATTCTTTTTGTATGGTACCAATCAAAGGCTTCAAAATCTGACTTTGGTCCCTACCCTCGCAGGGGTTTGTAAAAGAGAACTCAGTTTTGTGTCTCATAATGAAATAAAATCATATTATTGTTTCTATCTCACATATGTGTCTTCATGATATATGGTTTTTTCTTTTTCTTTTATCTCCATGTTTACATTATTTTCAATTCTGTATACTCTCACATAGCTTTGTTCAATTTTATTGTACATTGCTATAAACCTAAAATTAACCTTGATCCTTTGTAATTGATACTTATGGATTAAGTGAATATTTTTTAGGATATAAACCCCCGATGACTTTCCCAACTATCTTGTCTTAGCTAGACAATATCTGAAAATGTTTGAGTAAGGTTCTTTATACCTTTTCCTCAACAGTCGCCTTACCTCCTGAACCAATTTTTGATTGACTATAGAGACGTGCAGGAAATGGAATTGAGTTCCATTATTTCTAGCTAATTATCCTCATAGCCTTAGCAGGGTAGCAGGAGCCAAATTTTTCAGCATTTGTCAATAAGTTGGGGAAATGTTGTGCAGCGCAATATGAATCCTTGTGCCAGGGAAAAAACAACAAAAAGAAACAAGCAAACAACGCATTCTTCTCTATGTTTTTGGAAGACATGCAATAGAGAATGACCAATATATGGCGCATTCCGGTGGAGACGGTCTATTGGACACACCGACCATAGTGAGAGGGGGGGTGAATTGGTGTAGGGATCTTTTTACTCCTTTTCAAAACACCTTAGTTAGAAATCACCATTTACTCATCATCCATTTCTTTCATTTATAACAAGTTGTATGTAATCATATCTCAGCAGAAAACATCATCAATAAACCATCATCATGAAGAATACAAGGAACACAAGATATATGTACAATTTTCTTTTATATTACAGAATACAATCCTTGGGGGTTTTTCCAGCAACAACTGAATAGAGAAACAAATCCACAAGAGCACCAACTATCAATGCAAGACTCAACCTGCAAATCTTAGCACCAACTGAGAACAGGAATCCAACCTTTAAGTATAAGACCCAACTTGTAGACAGAAAGCAATCTGTCAAATTGTGCCAACATTCTATACCAACACAAGTGCATTACCTATGCACCACACAACCTATCACATCAATCTCATCATCTAAATCAGATCTACTCACCAAGATAAATCTCAACAATATCACCAAGATAACCAACAAGATACCTCTAGAAATACAACATAGTCTCCATAAACCAAATACCATAAACCCCTACACAAGACCATGTGCCAAAACCATATTTTTAGTTCTATAGCAATCATCAAGACCTATACCATACCATGCAACAATTGGAACAATTACAATATGCCAATCTAATGTGATTACTAAACTGCCAACTTTCTACAACTTCCAAATCTGCTGCCATGGTTTTGTTGCCGCTATTTTTATGCTGCACCTTTTTTGCCACGATTTTTCTGCCGCAATTTTTCTGCTATGATTTTTCTGTCGCACTTTTTCTGCCACGATTTTTCTACTGCACTCTTTCTGCCACGATTTTTCTGCCACACTTTTTCTACCGCAATTTCCCTGCCGCACTTTTTCTCCCACGATTTTTTTTCCACAGTTTTTCTGTCGCGGTTTTTCTACCACACTTTTTTTTTCCGTGAATCTTCTCTATCAATAATACCTCCCAAATAACCTTTCACAAATGGATATTCAATATGCTCAAAGATCATTGTTGGGCCCGAGATATGATTGCTTTTATGACAGTTATTATACACTTTTACCACATGTACATATGTGTTTTTCATATTTTGAAGGAGATTTTTGAAGAATTTCATGATAAAACGGTATGATTGACACTAGGTATGTGTAATTCATGTTTAATGATTATATTGAATATAATTCGTCATGTTTTATGATTACCAAGATCTAATTCATGTTTTTCTGGTGTTACAAGGAAAAAACGCACCACGTTTATGCTTCTGGCACTCCTTCCAGTACTCATTCCGACACTTGATCTGGAACTCTGTCCAGCACTGAGTATTGCACAAAAACGTAGGGAGACTTGGCAGTTATGGTATTGGCGGCCAGTGATGGGAAAATCAGGTACGTGGGTTTTGTTCATGCTTATCTCCTCCAGCTACTGAACTCTTGACAACTTAGTTTAGGTTGTTGAGCAAGGCGATTATTGGTTCACTCTATTTCGGCGGTTAGGGCACCATTAATGCGATTTGTTGTTTTTAGAAGTGGTTCAACCCTCTTGTGGTCGACCACTCAGTCTGTAAATCTTATAAATACTACCATGGTGGTCATACAATAGCTAAGGAGCAGTAGACAAAGTAGAGGATAGAGATAAAAACGTTTTCCTTTTTTTTTGCATTTTTCAATTGCTAGAATTATATAAAACTGTGTTTCTGTGTTTTAATGGTGAATTCATCTTGTTGAGCTCGTGGTGTGCTTTTAGAGAGTGACCACGACTTGCTGGGGGACCCACCAGTAGTCTGGCAACTCTTCTTTAGTTTATTTATGCATTTTTATAGTTTAGTTGTCTCTCTTTATTTCCTGTACATGCATTTTTATTACGTTAATTAGTTTGTTGTTATAATTTAATTGTGTTGACTCTCTTTTGCAGGTTAGTATGATGAATTGTGTTAACATGCATTAATCTTGTAGTTAGGAACGGATCTGCAGGTCCCTGGACTAACCCCATGTATAGTTAGATATTAGATTACGTTTTCATTTATAATTTTAGAATCAAGTTTAAAACGGAGTTTTAATTAGAATAGAATAGAGTTTTTAATTGAGCTTTATGTGACAAGGATTTGATGGATGGATAGGATCAATTTCAGTCTTTAATCATAGCTTGCTTATTTCATTTTTATGTGGAATTGGCTTAGCTAGTTGTTGGTTAATATAATTGTTAGTTTACTTTTAATTTATGTTTTTAAGCATTTCTTTATTGTAGTTTGAATTGTTAGAATAGATATAGTATAGTTTCATTTATGTAATTTCCTTTCCTAGAATTAAATTGCAATTATATTTCTTAGTTAATGGTTGAATCTAGTTTTGCTTACATAGTATAGAAGTATAATGATGATCTTGTTATGTTGTTGATGGTTAATATATGAATATGCAGGGTATTTAACATTGTTTTGTCATGGCTAAATTCTTATTGGATTGTTTAATCCATACCTTTCACTTTGCCATTGAGATTAGTGTTGAGCTTATACCACTTGAATTGTCCTTTGTTGTCAAATTCCATTAAGATCTCATCCGGCACCGAAGACATTCACACAACCACCAACATTATATTTGAATTGTCATAGGTTAAAAGATAGTTTTCCTGTTTTCATAGGTTAAAGAATAATTCTCTTGCTTTCATAGATTAAAAGAATAGTTTCTTGTTTTCATAGATCAGAAAAGATAGTTTCTTGCTTTTGTAGATCAGAAGAGACAGTTTCTTGCTTTCCTAGTTTAAAAGATAGTTTAATTGTTGTTGTAGGATAGATAGTCTTTTGCTTTCATAGATTATAGAGTAGTTGTTTATCATAGATTAAAATCTAGTTGTCAATCCTTCTTGCTTTCAATTAAATAGATTTCCTTTCATGAATTAGAAATAGTTTTGAATTAAGAATTTAGTCCACTTGCCTCTTAGGCTAGATAGTTGTTCAATGAGAAGTTTTAATTTGATTGCTTGCAGTAATTAGTTGTTTTTGCTTATTTGTCTATTGCTTTAGTAGGTTAGATAGTTGTCTTTTCTTACTTGTTTACTTGCTTTAGTAGGTTAGTTAGGTGTCTTTTCTTGTTTGTTTATTTATTTGCTTTCATAGGGTAGTTACTCATTGAATATAGGTTGGCAAGTTAAAGAAGTTTGTTTTTATCATTTGCTTATTGTTATGCTTAAGGTAGTTTGCTTATTTCATATTGTTGAATTAGTTTGTTTTACATAGGGTTTTACTTGCTTTCTTAGGAACTATCCATCGATCCTTGGCCCAAAAGTACTTAGGTTCCCTAGTTTCAAGTTGCTTAGTAGGATTTTCTCATTAGATAGTTTTGCTTGAGTATATTAGCCTTAGATAGCTACCTTCATTAGTTATACTATACTCCTACCAGCCCTTCTACCTTTGGAATATATTTTGCTACAACTCTAAGATTACTTACCCCGGGTTGACAATTTAATTGAGCGTTTTTAGTGTGTTTTTAGTGCATATAGAATACCCATCAATCATACTCATAAGAGACCCTTGCTCTCTTATTTATACTTCTCTGAGTAGCTTCATCATCTAACCAACTCTAACCAACTTCCTTCTTTCAGGGGCTAACCCACTTTTGACCGCTTGTCCACTTCTAACCCACTTTATCCATAAATAGTAACTTCTCCACATCTAATTGCAACTAATTTATTTTTAATTGTTTTCTTGTTGCAACCACTTAACCCATTACTAACCACTTTGACTTGTCAACATCTTCTAGGAGCTTCTACAATAATTTGACTTCTTTGAGCTTCTAGGGGCTTTTAGACAACACATGAGGGTTATCCAACTTCACAAGGTCATAACTCTCTAACTGTGAGGAGTTATGTGACATTCCACATATCATCGAAAATGGCATGATGAGCATTATCCATCTAGAGTAGTCGCAATTACAAATTCATGGATATTCATTACAATATTTCACAAAAAAATCCTTGGGTTCCTTAACCACACATCTAGGATGACTCAGCCACTTAACCATGTGGACTTCACAAAGCGTCTTCCTGTGAGGGATTTCACCATAAGGGAACCACTTTGAATTCCATCCATTTGGTACTTCCTATCAGCCATGACAAGACAATAATGATAAAACTTTACATCATCTTGTCTATACATCAATCCATGACAATAAATCACTATGACGCCACTTGACATCTTTGGCATAAATTACATCTATGACAACATAGGCCATCAATCAATACATCAATGATACTATGACAATACATCAATGATATTGTGACAATACATCAACTCTTTGACATCAATGACAACATAATGCAACAATCTCCCCCTTTGGCATTGATGGCAAACCAGCATTGATGTCAACACCAATCATTGATGGAAACATGTAGACATGGCATTGCTCTTCATCAATAGGCATCTCAATCACATCAATGTGACTATCTCTCCCCCTTTGACATCAATGGAAAAGGGTAGTTCTCTCCTTGGGGCTGCTCCCCCCGCCTGAACTCTCCTTGGGGCTGCTCCCCCTGCCTGAACTCTCCTTGGGGTTGCTCCCCCTGTCTGGATGCCTTTGAGCTTCCTCTAAATAATCTCTCCCCTTTTAAACAAGGGATATCACTCTGATGTAATGTTGAATACATATCGCTCATGCTCCCCCTGTGACCATTGTTCCCCTTGGAAACATGCCTCTGTGCTCTCTCTCCAAGCATCTAAATCTCCAAGCATTTATCTCTCTATCCTGCATTTGATGAATCTCTCCTCCTAGAATCATGGGAAGAATAATGACTCCCCCTGTTGTGTTATTTTTCCCTACAGAATATCAAATTGTAGAAATTTTCACAAAGTCTCTTACAGAAGCGAAGTTTTCAAAACTTTGATCTATGTTAGGAGTTCAAGAAGTTATAATTAAGAGGGGATAGGTTCTAATGTCTCCTTCCTTCTCATATTATGTCACCTTTGTAAATCCTTCAATCATATCCCAAGTTGTTCGTAAGGGGGGATGTTAGGATATTTAGACACTTAGGAGTTAGTTAAGATCAAATTCATCTAATGTGTAGTTAGGTTAAAGTGTGTTACTTTAGTATGCATTTGTAATCCAACGGTCACAATATGTTCTCAAAATAAAGTGATCAAACTACTCATATTCACCTTGATCTTAACGGCTACATTGATCGATGGCTTAACACCCGATTGGTCCATGATCTCTATTTAAAGAGCATGGAGGGTCATTTGTTGATGATCAATTGTGAGAAACTCTTTGTAATATTTTTTCTTTTGCATTAATAAATTTCCTCAAGTGGCCACGTTGGTTGGGGTCGTGGATGTTTCCCCATATGGGTTTTACCACGTAAAAACATTGATGTGTTGATATTTGATTTGGTTGTGTGAGTGGTTATTGAAGGTGTTATACCTTTGTTGGAATACCCATGTTGTCGAATAAATATTGTGGACCTTTCAATATTTTGGCACAGATGGGTGCAACTTCTAACAAGTTGGCCTTACGGCCACCACGTGTGACTATTCATGATGTCTTTCATGGATCCTTACTTAAAAAATATGTACCTATTCCCAACCATGTTTTATATTTTGATGTTATACAAATGAAGGGCATTGAAGAGTTTCACACTAAGCCCCTAATGATTGTTGACACTAAGCAACAACATCTATAGAACATAGTCATTAATTGGGTCAAGGTCCATTAGTAACATTACTCAAAATAAGGTGATACTTGGGAACTAGAATCAAAGGTGAGAAATATTTATCCTTACCTATTTAATGATGACCTAGCTCCAAGGTGGTATCCATTTTGAGAGGGGAAGTGTTCTAAAACCCATTTTAGTGTTTATTGTTGTTCTATTGATACTTCATTTGAAAACATTATTTGTTAGTTTATGATGAGGATTTTGATCCTTGGTTGGGAGACGATGTTATGAACTCAGTATTTCCTAGATGATTCATTGAGTTATTTTCGTTAATGATAATTGAAGACTGAAAATATTTTGGGTTTCATGATTTGTTAAATATACAAAGTTTCTTGGAAATCTAACCTTGTGTAGTTTCATGTTTCTTGGGATCCACACTAATCAAGGTCATGTAATGGGACTAGCCTGGAATAATATTAATTAATCGGTGGAAATTATGCCCAAGACAAGGGAATCTTTCTCTTTGAGAATGGTCAACCTAGACCTAGTGTCTAGTGAGTATGGGAAGGGGAATATTGACTTGAAAATACTCCCTATGTTTATTTGGGGTCAAATTCCTAAGAGGGATGATTTTATTTCAACTTTTACCCATTTTATGACACGTGTATTTCCACTTCTAAGCCTATTTTCGTACCAAGTGTATTTATGAAGGGCAATAGTAAGGCTAAGAGAATTTCTTGGGAGGTAGATATTACCTTGTCAGAAATTAGAAAAAGAGAAACATGCCTTGTGTGAGGGGGATGGATTCTAGAGGATTGATGCCTTAAGAAAAATATGCATTGATCTATGCATTTAGGGTGAAAACACAAAAATGAGTAACACTTTCGGGAGTGAGGCATGGTGAGGGAAACATGATGAGGCCATGAAAAAATTCAACAAAACTCTAGGTTGATATTTTTAAAAACTCTTATCTTAGTCGGACATTGATAGAATTATATTATCTAGACCAAGAGTTTTAAAATTTCTAGGTTGAAAGTTTTACAAACTCTCGACTGAAAGTTTTACAAACTTTTAAATGATATTTTACAAGATTTAACCGATTATCAAAAACTCTTGGTTGGGAATTTTTAACACTCTTGACCAATTTTAACCAATAGGATTATCAAATACTCTTGGCTAAGAGTTTTTAGCACTCTTGGCTGAAATATTTTATTGTCTGAGAGTTTTTGGTCTTCTAGAAAAACAAATTCTACAACAGTTTTCAGAAACCTGCAACTTCAATAAAGGAAAAACCTTGTGATTTTTTAAGATCATTGGTTGGACATACTACCAATGGATTCATATTTGAATCTAGTTTGTAATGATATACATAAAAATAAAAAATAAAAAAAATTAAGAATTGATATTTTTTTAATAATCTTATTGATCTGGATTGGATCATTATATTAGTTGTCATCTATCTCGACTCTTTCAAAGTGGAAAAAGTAGAGGAATCAGCTTGTAGGATCATTTTAGTGGGAGGTCCCTTGATAGTGTTCTACACTCTAAGACCTTTCCTATGATGCAAACCGTGCGTCAATTGGAGTTCGTATGCAAAAGTTATGCCTCTTGCTTGACATATCGTGTTGACTACCATGGTACACGAGGATGCCACATCAACCCCCATTACTCATGCATATGGGGATATCCACGTGAGGAATTTCAAGAATATTCTAGAAGGTTTAAAAAACCTACCACAACTAAGGGTTAAGGAAGTCAAAAACCTACCCCTAGATGGCTATTGGGCTATGTTAAATACAGGGCCACTAGGAGGAGAAGGGGTTCCATTCTATGTTATTTTATTTTGTTCCATAGCAGAGAAAAACAACTGGGAGTGGGAAATTAGAGAGCATAGTAGAGGGGGTGAATGTTCTGTAGCATCCTAACAAGCCACATGTCTAAGGTAACTACATAAATAGTTTCTTCTCCTTTGTACTTGCATTATTTCCATACCAGAGAAAAGAGAGCACAAAAATCTCACATTCTAGCTAGGTTTTCTCCTACAACGGTTTCCCAGAGAAAATATTTGTGTTATCTTGTGGATGGTGTGTGATTTTACTTTATTTTTCTCTAATTTTCGCATTTTATCTAATTCATGCATAAGCCGAAAAATAGTAACTAAATATTATGGAATCTAAAGGAATTTGACCTTCATAGTTTATATATCAGTTTTTTTTATCAGATTTATTGTGATGAATTGTTCCAGTGGAATATCCACGACAGTTTACAGATCGTTTATTCTAAATTTTATCGCTTAACAATTTCATTATTCTCAAAATCACCTAAAACAAAAATTCAATAATGTCAAAATCACAATTGTTGGCACAGGGGCAGACCCAAGGTTCACTCCAAGAGTGCACCAACAATCCCTAGCTACTGTCCCTTTCAGCAACACCTACGAAGTAGATGCAGTCTCACCCGAAGCAGCTATGAGGGGGTTGCAAGATAAAGATGTCTACGACCAAAGGAATGTCAAGTGGATCAAGTACAACAACAACTCCATATGCATCTACACTTATCAATCTATATATATCCTGCACAGTTATAGATCTGATCTAACACAGTAATGTAGTTAACCATGTAACAGAAACAGAGATAAAAGAATAAATCACACACACAGCACAAGGTATATGTGGTTCACCCTCTCTCTAGGGCTATGTCCACAGATCTGCGTTTATAACATATTAAGATAAAGCCTACAGTTTGGATCTGCGCTCTTAGCCAGCAGATCTTCTCTCTTCTTCTCTCTTCCTCTATCGTCATGTGCACCCAGCTGGAGGTCTTGATCCTCGCACCCAGCTGAAGATCTTACAATACCAGGGGGCTATCGCTCTCAACACTCCCTCTCTCATAGTACAATAATCTCTCAATCAACAATAATCAATATCAATGCCTAACAATAGTACCGACCCAACCTAGGTCCTCTCGACCTCTATTTATACATTAGATTCCCTCACCGACATCCTTAGGTCAAAACCTAGGTGTCAAAACCCTGATTACCAAAACCCTAGGTGTCTAAAACCCTAGGTCAAGTTGACCCACTTTTCCCGGGCTTCACCAGCATGTCTCTCCTTTCTTTCTGCATTGTGGTAACAGTGGCTTTCCCCACTTTCTGAGTTGTCCTTGATCCATATCCCTTGTTGATCTGTCATCCTTGATCTCCTCATCTAACGGATAGATTTTTCGTGCTTCGCTCCAGCTTTTCTGCTCTTTTGCTTTCTTCAACCCAATGACAGTCACTCTGTCTTTCGCGCAGTTTGCGTTTGACCTTTTCTTCCTCGATCTTCACTTGCTTCCATACCTGAGGGCCAATAGGCCCCCAACACTCACCTGTGACTCATCCTGAGTCACTTCAAATCTGATCTTTCTATTTTACTTGGACTTTGGACTATGCAGTACAGTCTTTTCTTTCTGCTTTGTATTGCTTCTCTTCCCTTGTGCAGACTGTCTTTTTTGTGTCTGGTACCCAGTTTCAACTGCACCTAGTACCTGGACCCTTCTCCTTTTGTTTTTACTGAGAACTGCGAGGCAGCTAGTTGTCGTAGTACAACTTCAGCCGACTCCTGTTCACCAATCCTTCCTTCCATTCTCCCTTCAATGTTTTTAGTTGTGCAGCTCCTCCTTCTGTAACATAAGTGATCTCGTATGGTCCGAGCCAATGCGTCCTGAACTTGCTTGGGTGTCTTATGAACTTACTGTCATACACCAGTACTAATTCACCCTGCTTGGATGTCTTCTTCTTGATGTGACTGTCATGATATGCCTTCTCTCATTCTTTTTGAACCTGCTGGTGGAATACTGCAATGAATCGGTCTTCCTCCAATTCAACTGACTGTGCTAGCCTCTCGTGGACAGCACCAGTATCATCCATGTCTGTAAATGCAACAATTCTTAAGCTTGGTACCAAGTATTCCATCGGGACAACAGCTTCAAGGCCATAAACCAACTTGAAAGGGGTCTGGATTATTAATTTCTTGCAAGTGGTTCTATAAGCCCTGAGTACTGCTGGTACTCTTAAATCCCAGTCATCCCTATTCACACTGCAAAGCTTCATCAATTCTGTCTCCAAGATCTTGTTGAATGCTTCAACTGTTCTGTTTTCTTGTGGATGGTAAGGTGTACTCTTCTGATGGTGAACTGCAATTTCTTCAGTCAGGGCTTCCATTGTCTTATTGATGAAATGGGTGCCTTGATCACTCATAAGGGTCTTAGGGCATCCAAATCTGGTTATTATGTCATCAAAGATAAAGCACACAGCTATAGTTGCACTACATTCCTTGACTACTCTTGCTTCTACCCATCTAGTTAAGTATTTAGTCGCAGTAATGATGTACCTTGCTCTTGTGCACTTCCCTGGTGGGTTTATAGGTCCCACGAAATCAATGATCCATTTTTCAAATGCTTGTAGGGTCATCTGCGGTGCTAATGGCATTTCATCTCTTCAGGATGATTTTCCCAATCTCTGGCATATATCACAAGCTCTAGCATAATCCTTAGCATCTTTGTGTAAGGTAGGCCACCAAAGGCCAGCTCGCAGGACCTTCTGTGCAGTTTCTTTCCCTGCATAATGTCCTCTTGCGATGCCTTCATGAGCTTCTGTGAGGATCGGTAGGCACTCTGCTTCCATAATGCATCTTCTTAGTATCTCATCAAGTCCCATCTTGTATAGCTAACCAGCTATCAGTGAAAAGTATGTAGTGCGCACCACGAGTTGTTTCTTCTAGGGAATTGTATACTCACTAGGTGTTATCCTTGTTGTCAAGAACTGGATGATGTCTATGAAGTGGTCATCAATATTTCTAATGACGAGCAATTGTGCATCTGGTAGTGTATCCTCCAAATTATTGGGTTCTTATCCATGTTCCAACCTTGAAAAGTGGTCAGGGCCCTTGTTCATTCTTCCTGGCTTAACTATAATCTCAAAATCATATTCCTGAAACAACAGGAGCCATCTGCATATCTGCCCCCCCAACACTGGTTTATTGACTAGGTATTTCAGCGTGGAGTGATCTGTGAACATTTTAAAGTGTCCTCCCAATAAGTAGTGGCGGAATTTTTGTAGTGCATATACCATGGCCAATCCTTCTCTCTCTGTGGTGGTGTAGTTAATTCTTGTTGTGGATAACTTCCTGCTAGCAAAGGCTAACGAGTGATCAATGTCTCATGTTCCTGGTTGTGCCAGTACTTCTCCTAGTGCAATAGAAGACGCATCGACGTGCACATGAAACTCCTTGCTCCAATCTGGAAAAACCAGAATGGGCACAGTGACCATCTTCTGTTTCAGTGTGTCGAAGCTCTGTTGGCATTCATCTGTCCACCCAAACTGGCAGTCCTTCTTCAGCAGCTTCTCCATTGGTGTTGTAATTTGGGCATAGCCTTTAATGAATTTCTTGTAATAGCCAGTGTGTCCTAGCACAGTGCACAGTTGTTTAACTAAAGTAGGAGGTGGAAAATCAACTATAATTGCAACTTTAGATGGATCGACCAGCAATCCATGCTTGCATACAATATGGCCTAATAATACTCCAAATGGTGAGAATAAGATGCACTTCTTCAAATTTAAAGCAATTTGACACTGGTTGCATTTATCCAACATTAGTCTTAGACATTCAATATGGTTGTTCAACAAACTAAATACAGTCTAGTCATCAAAATATGCTTCTAAAAATTTATGCAAAAATTACTTGAACGCTTCGACCACCACCCTAGAAAATATGTTTGGGGCATTCTTCAGCCAAAATCACATTACTATGTATTGAAAGGATCCCCATTATGTGGCAGACGTGGTCTTATGGCAGTCCTCCTTGGCAATCCGGATCTAATGGTATCCTGAAAATCCATCTGTAAAAGAATATACCTCTTGGCCTCCCACATTGTCTAATACTTCATTAGTGAATGGTGTAGGGAAAGGGTCGTGCAGACAGGCATCGTTCAATTTCCCGAGGTCCACACATATTCTGATTTCTCCTGTCTTCTTGTCTTGTACCACCATAGGGTTGATCCATTCTGATTCTTCGACAAGTTCAATAATCCCTACTTCCAGCATTCTGTCGAGCTCAATCTTCACTTTTTCCTTGTATTTCGGATTCAATCTGTAGGGTCTTTGCTCGAATGGCTTTGCATATGGTTTCAAAGGTATTCTCATCTCTCCCATAGGTCCTTTGATTCCCTTCATATCAGTGAACTTGGTTGGAAACAAGTCCTGATGTTCGTGCAATAACTCTATAATCTTGTCAATGGTAGCAGCATCCCAATAATCTCTAACATTAGCAAGCTTTGGTGTCTCCTATGTTCCAATATTGACCTTTTTTATCTTGATTGGCTATCCAATGAATGGTAGTTCAACTCCTGGTCCCTCCACATATCTTTGGCCTTATGTCTCCGCGATGTTGACCTTCCTCGGGTCATCGTCGTCATCTGCATTGATGTTATAGCAAGTCTGCAATTTCTGGAGAGGCGTGGTCCATTCATCCTCTTCTTGTTCCATAGGGAGGCTAGATGCCTCTTCGAATACCTTATGCCTCACAATCTGTAGTGCTTGGTCTACTGAAGGATATTCACTTTCAAATAAAAAGGTAAAAAAAAAAATTTGAATCATACCTTCCCAATTTGTGGTGATGAGGCGCAGTTTCGCTTGAAGGTACTGATTGATAGGGGTCGTATCTAGCATATTAATGAATCTGTGCACCCATTTTCTTGAGGAATATTTCTCCAGGCCTCTTCACAGCTTCATGCATGGTCCTTTGGGAAGCTTCAACCAGTATACCTTACTTCACAGCTTACTGCTTGTGCTGAAAATCGTGTTGTCATCAAGGTTCGGCATTATGTCTAGTCTATGATGTTTCTCTTGTGCATCCCCCACCATCTTGCTAGTGTACCTTTCATGGCCTCATCTATTGCCAACAATCATTGTTGTGTTGGTACACTTGTTTCAAAATCTGAAAGGAAGGTTTCTAGGGGGTTCAGGCCATCAAATGTGGGTAACTTACTCATTGTTATGCTAATCCAGCGAACTTCTCTGGTTAATCTAACACATCTTCTGGTAGATATTTCATACATCTGGTTCTTCCAGTTCTCCAGCACTTCTTCCGAGTCTGATGAAAATGCGTTGTCACTTCGCCAGCTCAGATTCCCATTGGATGTAGGATTGATATAATATTGTTGTCTGGTTGTTAGTTTGTAGATGTTTCCCAATTCGTATGCATGGTCCTCTTCTCTGATGGGCTCTATGTAACGTTGACCCTCATCTGGATCTAAGGGTGAAATGACCCTGAGGCCATATCTTTCAAAGGTCATGCATCTTTTCTTCAAATCAACAACAGTAGAGTTGTTGAAGGCAAAATCGATTCCAAGCAATGAAGGGTAAGGGCAGCTATCATCAACAATTTCAATTACCTCAAAGTCTGCAAAGGTTCTAACTACGTCAATGTCCACATGGACATGCTCCAATCATCCAAATGGGCTGACAGCTTATTGATTAGCCATGTGAAGCTTGATAGGGGAATAGATCAGCTTGGGTTTTCCCATCAATGCCCAAGTTTGCTTCATCGTGGCAGTGACCTCCGATCCTAAGTCGAGGACCACATAGTCTATATCATATTCTCCTATTTGAGAATTCAGATGTAATTATTTATTTGTTCTTCTCTTCTTGGAAATTTGGTGTACTACCTTATTCAGTAAGGGGTCTATCTTCCCTATCTCATACTGCCTGATTAAGTTTTGTAGTTCTTGCACAGCGTTCCCATCCTGAATTAACTTAAGACAAGTGTATAAAAATTCGATGAGTTTACTTACCTCTTTTCCTTCTTTATGCGCAGTCGACTGGTCAAATGCCTGAGGCATTCCATACTCTTTTATTTCCGGTTGTGTTTTTGATGAGGACCCTTGGTCTCTCTTGAACTCCTATCTCGCTTCCTCGAAGATTTGGCTTTCTTTCTTTGCATCAAAATCCTGAGTCTTCTTCGTGGCTTTCCTGATACCTGAATCTTTTGCGATCTTTCTTTGGATTGTTCTATCCTCTCCTGTAGCAGTGCCTCCTCAAGTAATAAAAATGACTCTAGGGTATGTTCCATGAGGTTCAACATATATCAGTTGTACTTGAGGGTTCTATTGGGGTCCTCGTCTTTCCTGAAGCTTGGCTAGCAACACAGGGTAGTCTTCAATAACATGCTCGAAGGAGTTGCAATAACTATAGGTGGTGCAAGGGTTTTGACTGTCCCTTTCTAGATGTCCTAGATGCACGTAGTTGTAATAGATTATTTGTCCTCAGCCTCGACCCATATCTCCTCGTCCTCCTTGTCCTTTGTATCCACCGTGAGGATTGAAAGTTCCTCTTTCTGGAGAATTGTACTGTGCATTGTTTCCTTCTTGGTGTACTTCGCCTTGGATCTTGTATATGTCTCTTGATCTTTCATGCATCAGGTCAAAGGCCTTACAATCTATGTCATCATGCCCTATGGGCTTACAGAATGTGCAATACAAGCTTGTGGGTGTTTGAACATACTTCTGCATATAGTATCACTCACCAGGGCGATGTCGATTTCTGCATACTTCGCACCAGGGCAGGTTAACTTGCTTCAAGGGGCTCGATGCTCCTGAGCCTAAATATTCATGAAACAAGGGACAGTGTTCCTTATCATGACCTTTATATCTGCATCTTACACACCAGATATCTTTTATTTTGTCCTTCCCCTTGCCCTTCTTCATATCCTCAACCAACAAAGACAAACTAGTCAACTGGCTCAGGATCTGGCTCATGCCTGAGCTAGATTCTCCTATAGGTGTTGATTCAAGCTTCATGGCGATCTCCAAATCTTTTTCCTGTGATGCAATTTTCTGTTGCATCAAGGGAACTCTAATATGCAGTAGAATGGCAGCGATGAACCATTCCTTGTTCTATTCATTTGGGATCTTAAAAGTCAACCTTCTAGTTAAGGTTTTGAATCTTTGATCAAACTCCCAAGCAGGTTTGACGAACTTTTGCTTGATCTCCTTCAGTTCTGTGATACATTGTGACTCCAACTTAGGTTTCTTAAACTTTGCAACCAACACATTCTTGATCTCATTTAGTGGCTTAGGCTGCGCAAGTCCTTGGACAAGCTTCATGTACCAGCTTAACGCACGATCCCTCAGTGTGGTGTTGAACTGGTTTCTTTTAACAGCTTCGTCGGTAATGTTTTTAATGTTCCATACGGCCTTACATAGGAACTAGTGTTGATCAGGATCTTTAGATCCATCTCCTCTAAAGATAGGGGGGCTCATCTCATCTGCCATGGAGTTGCCTAGGTTTCCTTTCTGAGTAGACATTGAACTGCTTGTAATGGTACTCTGTGGACTCTAGTAATTTTGACTATTCTAATGGTTTAATGTTTCTGAAACAACAGGGGGGTTGTTATTACTTACTTCAGCAGTTTGTGCAATTTCTGAGGTTTCTGGCTCGCTTTGGCGAAGCTCTTCAGCTTTCCCTTCTTCTTTTTCGGTTGGTTCTGAATGTTCTTCGTCTGTTAGATCTACCTCTTCCCCACTATAGAAACCCTCTTCTCCATAGTTTTGCTTAAATAGGTTCTCAAGGTGAACCCCTCTTAATACTCTTCCACTGCGCGTATGTCCAGCTTCTGTGTCGATGTCGCTGTCAGAGTTTTTGAACATTAGCCTTTTCAGGTCTAGCCAATCTACTATATCTTCAAGATGTGGTTTTCATGCAAGAGCATCTTGATTATTAACTTCAGAAAAATGCAAAAATTTCCCTCTAGGTCCTTTGAAAAAGTATCTCTCGGCTTGGCTATACGATTCTACTCTGTCAACAACAAATTTGGTGATATACCCTCCAATGATACTATCAAACCAATGATCTACGGCTCTAGATACAGCGTTATTAACTCTCTTAACCCTCTGGATCAGCGTCGATGTCCAAGCCACATGAGGTCTAGATCTGACCTCAAACTGTGTATCAACTAATCTAGCCAACCACTCGTGTATCTCCTAATGGATTCCTCCAAAGAAAATCTCATGAATGTCGGTGAAAATGTATCTTTATAGCCAATCTTCAGTACTCATATTAGGGTTCTTGTTCTAGGCTTCAGCGAAGTCCCTCTCCTAATATTCTATCCACTTTTGAATCTCTGTCTTTGATGGGAACCACCTTGACATTCCCTCACAAAGATTCTCATCCCGGCAACGAAACCATTTTTTGGCACAGGGGCAGACCCAAGGTTCACTCCAAGAGCGCACCAACAAGCCCTAGCTACTGGCCCTTTCGACAACACCTACGAAGTAGATGCAGTCTCACCTGAAGAAGCTATGAGGGGGTTGCAGGACAAAGATGTCTACAAACAAAGGAATGTCAAGTGGATCAAGTACAACAACAACTCCATATGCATCTACACTTATCAAGCTATATCTATCATGCACAGTTATAGATCTGATCTAACACAGTAATGCAATTAACCATAGAACAGAAACAGACATGCATAAATCTCACACACAACACAAGGTATACGTGGTTCACCCTCTCTCTATGGCTACGTCCACAGAACTGTGCTTTTAATATATTAAGATAAAGCCTACAGTTCGGATCTGCGCTCTTAGCCAGCAGATCTTCTCTCTTTTTCTCTCTTCCTCTACCATCCTGCACACCTAGCTTCAAGTTTTGATCCTCGCACCCAGCTAAAGATCTTATAATACCAGGGGGCTCTCGCTCTCAGCACTCCCTCTCTCACAGTACAATAATAGCTCAATCAACAATAATCAATATCAATGCCTAACAATAGTACTAACCCGGCCTAGGTCCTCTCGACCTCTATTTATACATTATAGTCCCTCACCAACAGCCTTAGGTCAAAACCTAGGTGTCAAAACCCTAATTACCAAAATCCTAGGTGTCTAAAACTCTAGGTCAACTTGACCCACTTTTCCCGGGCTTCACCAACCTGTCTCTCCTTTCTTTCTGTGTGGTGGTAACAGTGGCTTTCCTCGCTTTATAAGTTGTCCTCAATCCATCTCCCTTGCTGATATGTCATCTTTGATCTCCTCATCTAATGGATAGCTTTTCCGCAATTCGCTTCAGCTTTTCTGCTCTTTTGCTTACTTCAACCCAGTGACAGTCACTATGTCTTCCGCGCAGTTCATGTTTCACCTTTTCTTCCTCGATCTTCACTTGCTTCCATACCCAAGGGCCAACAACAATACCAAAATAATAGCAAAAATCATAGTATGCTTCCTTGCACTACCCTCTTCAAAAGGGTAATTTTAGTTTTCTTCAAGATGATCACGTCAAAAATAAAATTGGTGCCCACAAAAATGTGTTTATATGACACCTTTCTTTTGTTTTACTCTATTTCCATAAATAATAAAAAAAATAGTACTTACATCTAAAAAATAAAAAGCAATGGTCCAAGCACTACTGCAATCTGTGTAGATTATGAGCATATATTTTTTCCAAAAATTAAATAACCATCTCTAAAAAATTAGACACCGACATAGGTCAGTCATTATCCTTACCTAAAATTTTAAAGTATATGTAGTTAATAAACATCAAATTTATCCCACTATATGTCCATAAATATTTTTTTTTTAAATGAGTACTGAGGTAAGACAATTTTCCACAAATCTTGTTTTTACTTCAAAGTGAAATTCTCAAAGAAACTATGAGTTGAGAGGGGTTGAAGTTGAAGGAACATAAAATTTTATCGTTTTCTTCATTAAAAGCAAGCAAAAGTGTTACCCACTTTCATGTTTTCACCCTTTAATGAAAGCAATTTGATAATTGTTGTAGTTGTGTCTAAGTAGGTAGATTACGATAGGGGTCTACCTAACCACTAGGGATATCGATGCCCATTTTTTATCGTGGAAATTGATTTTTGGGCCTTTGGGATCTCATAGTTGTAGGTATCAAGAGCTAGAGTGGAAAATATATTCATTGTAGAGGAATTCCACATATGGAGGTACTATGGTATTAGGGGCTAGAGTAGGTGTTCCCGCAAACCATAACCCTAAGGGGTATGGGGTTGTTATAAGTCTAGAGGCCTCTCCACTATACATAATTGATTAGTTGGATGTCTGACCCATTGATGTGATTATTGGGAAAGTGAATGAAGTAAGTTTAGTACTTAGAGTGTTTTTGACCTAGATACGCGTGAGCTTGAGCCCTTTCTTAGGGGACTATACTTAGGCTCAAGTGTTGTGTTGATTGGGTGGAAAGATGCCCATTAGGTGTGATTCTACTTATTGTCACTACTAAATTTGGGATCAAAATCTAATGTGAAATCGACATTAAAAATGTCAAATAAATTTCAAATATTAATCTCCTTAACATTGCTTATACGTCGAGGTAGTGATGTCAAATATTCAACCTTAAAATGTTACTTAAACATCGTAAAACCCATTGTAATCACATGGACAAATTTTCATTATACGCCCATTAAATGTTGATTAACTAACATAAAATCAACCAAATTGAAGTTAAACATGTCGATGGAGTGTGGAATTCTATATTTAAAAAAAAAAATCAAATCCACATTCATTCCACGTCTAACTAACGTTCATGTTCTACCTTTGATGAAAAACCGACATTTCAAGTTGTTGACCTCATGTCGAATATGCAATGCATAAATGAAATAAACATTGATTATTCAACATCATACTTTTTGGGGATAAAATAATATATATTAAAAGCTAGTGTATGTTTTATTRATGTTTGGATACCAAGTTCTAACTATGTTAGGCAGGGAGTTAGAATTTTAGTTTTGTAAAAGCTCTGGCAAATTATTTGAATTCTAATAAATTATATAACTATTAAGAACTTCAAAATTACATGGAATGTTTATAATASAAGAGTAGTTCACTATTGAAACTGGCCAAGTATAGGAAATCAATGGAATTACTATTGTCTATTCAATTGACTCTAGCAAATATGATATGGTTCGGGTAACTATAATGAGTTGTTTTCTACAGACTCMAAGTGAAATGTGGTTAGCTATTTGTTGATTAATATTTAGTGATATCACTAGCTTGTAAGTCATTAAAGTACATATATCTAGTATGATCTATGACAACATGATGACATTRCGATATAATTTTCTTATAGCTTTTTAGATGAAAAATGTATTGTGAATTACTATTGCAAAAGTATTATTAAATCAATAAATTAGTATTCAATGGACATTCCAAGAATTGGGAAATAATATTCTTGTACTTGACAAAAATTATGAATGTGTCAATCTACATTATTGTTTCATTCTTATCCCTTATCTCTTTTATATCGCACTTACAACAATACTATGTCCTTGTTCTTTGGAATTTCCATTTTGTGAAATTTTAGATGTTGAACTAATATTATTTATTGAATTTTTAGACAATGAGATTCCATTGAAAGGTACAATAGTTTCAAGCCTCCATGTGAGAAGAGAATGAAGAGATTGGTGGGTCATCCTCTATTTCTTATAATATTTTGTCTACCCTTTTGCTATTTTCTAGCACACTCACCATGCTCGATGACTTATCTAGTGGTTGTTGTAATTTTTTCTCTTTCCTTTGCTTGTTTTATAACACACTTCCTATTCCATACTAAGAATAAGAAGTCAATTCCCACTAGCTCAATCGACTAAGGTGTGGATTTTGTTTGCTAGGCAACCCGAGTTCAATACCCTTACGGTGTGTTTAGTTGAAAAGATACCCAAAAATCCAACCATGTTAAGGGTTGGTGCGGCCTAGGCTGGGTGCAATCCTCGGGTGATTTTGACGACTTAGATGCCCCTATGTTGTGGTTTCTTAGCCAATGGTTGAAATGCTAGCCCCATAAGTGACGGGCATTTCTAACAAACAAAAAAAAATACTAAGAATAAGAATACATATTGTGTAGCTTATGTAATGTTCAACCATCCTCTTATTGTTTTCCAACACAATTGACATGTCATCTTCTTTATACTCGTTGTTTTATTTTATGTGGGAATTCAATGTTGTTACACCAAGATGTGTTTGAATTGAGTAAATATACATAAAAGGGAAAAATTTTAATATGCATATATCAATATACAAATGGAAAAATCACTAAAGTGGTCCTAGAGAACCTGGTTAGAGGGGTGTTCACATACAACCTGCCATTAGAATGCCAAAATACCAACCATCCTAAAGATGAAATCCAATTTCCAAAAATAATAATGCAATAATACAAAAAGGAATGAGGTTATTCATTGGTCCATGTCATGAAAGGGGTCATGAAAGGGGGCCACCCAATCATCTTGTTCGCATGATTGCCTCGATGACACTTTACCTTCGGATGAATCCATCTTAGAGGCCATGAATGATCCCGATAGGGCATGGGACGATATGCATCATCGCTCTTACTTCCTCCGAGAACTTGTTAGGATCGAACAAGATGACTTTAGATCTACCTTGAGTGAGATGGTTGGTCACGCTATGGTTCCAATAAATATGCATGGAATTTATGCTGAAGGAAACATGGTGAATATTTCTCCTACCGTCACGATCGACATCTCTCAAATTCCTGGCGAAATTGAAAATGTATATATCGGTGCGGATTGTTCGCCTGAAGAAATTCAGATCTACACCGATCTCTTCAAAGAATTTCATCACGTATTTGCTTGGTCATACGAAGAGATGTCAGGAATCGACCCTTGCATTGTCGAACATGAGATCAAGACTTATCCAGATGCAATACATGTTCGACAATGTCTTAGATCTGTTAATCCTAGGAAGGCCCATGTTATTAAGGCAGAGGTAAAGAAATTACTTAATGTTGGTTTCATCTACCCAGTTCCCTTGATTGAATAGGTATCCAACCCCGTTCTCGTGAATAAGAAACAAGGAACCATCTGTGTGTGTATGGATTTTCGAGACCCAAACAAGGCTTGTCCTAAAGACAACTTCATGACTCCTTTCATTGACCAGATTCTCGATGAGTTTGCGGGAAGTGAAGTTTTCTCTTTTATGGATAGATTTTCAGGATATAATCAAATTCATATCAAACCCGAGGATCAACACAAGGCAGTGTTTATTTGTCCTTGGGGTACTTTTGCATACCGAAAAATGCCTTTCGGCCTTAAAAACGCTAGCGCAACCTTCCAACGAGCCATGACCTTTTCTTTTCACGATCTCAAAGATATTGTTGAAGCTTACCTCGATGATTTCGCTGCTCACTCTCACAAGAGAGTAGATCAATCTACTCACCTTGGACTAGTATTTGAGAGATGTCATTATTATCGCATCTGTTTAAACCATCACAAGTGCATTTTTTGCATTAGGTCTGGTCGTCTTTTAGGATTCGTAGTCTCTGGGCATGGGCTCATGGTGAATCCTATGAAGGTTGAGGCAATACTTTGATTGCCTCTCCCACACAACATTCATCAACTTCGGGGTTTACTTCTTGCATTGGTTTATAGTGAACTATGAAAATATAACTAAGGGTTTCATGCGTCTTTTGAAGAAGGAAACTTCATTTATATGGGATGAGCGAGCCCAGAAATCCTTTGATGATCTTAAGAAGGCCTTGATATCAACGCCTCTATTGAAGCCTCCTGACTACAGTAGAGATTATTTGATTTATATCACCACATTTAAAGGGATGGTTGGTATGGTTTTGGTTCAGGAGGATGATGATCTCCATGAGAACATTGTCTACTACCTTAGTTGAAACTTAGTCGGTCCTGAACTTAAATACTCTCATGTTGAGAAACTAGCCTTGGTTTCCATACATGTGGTTCAAAGATTACGACATTATATTTTTATTTGAAAAACTACCGTAGTTGCTAATATCAATCCATTTCAATACGTCCTTACTAGGCGTATCATAGGGGGGAAATACAATAAGTGGATTTTTATTTTGCAAGCATTTGACCTCGATTTTGCTTCGACGAAGTCTAAGAAATCGCTAGTTTTTGTCGATTTGGTATCATACTTCCCTTGACTAGATGAGGACGTCATTCATGATGATTCATTCGTGGATGACCATATTTTCCTTATATCGTCTTCGGACCCCCGGTATGGAGACATTCTGATTTATCTTCAAACCTTGAAGTTACCCCAACATCTGTTGAAAGACGATCAACTACGCATACAACATCAAGCTAAAAACTACATTATCGTCAACGACACTTTGTATCGTCGAGGAATGAATAATATCTTGCATCATTGCTTGACTCACAAGGAAGTTGAGTTTGTTCTTAATGACTGTCATAGTGGGGCTTGTGGTGGTCATCTATCTGGGCTTACGACAGCCCAAACAATATTGTGAGCTGGTTATTTTTGGCCGTCAATTTTTAAAGATTTTTGTTGAAGCGGTCAAGAAGTGTCACCCTTTCCAGGTGTTCGCTCAGAAAATGCGCTTGTATCCATCCCCTCTTCACCCAATCATCACCATCGGTCCCTTCACCAAGTGGGGGGCAGATTTTATGGATTTTAACCCAGCTTTGGCTAGGGGGGCATCAACATATTATCGTGGCCATGGATTACTTCACTAAATGGGTAGAGGCCTTGCCTACCATTAAATCTAATGGTAATACTGTCACATTCTTCGTGTTCGAGAAAATTATAGCCTGGTTCAGAATCCCAAAGGAGATTGTCATTGATCATGGAAGTCACTTTCAGAATGAAATGACGAAGGATTTAGCATCAAAATTAGATTTTAAGCACAGTCATTCTTCCCCTTATTATCCCCGAGAAAATAGAAAAGTAGAGGCTATAAATAAATCTCTCAAGACCATCTTGCAAAAAATTGTCAACCAGAGTAAATATGACTAGAATCTAATTATTTACCCTACCCTTTGGGCATATCCAACCTCAGTTAAGACTTCCATCGATTTTTATCCTTTTCAGTTATTACACGGTGTGGAGTTGATCCTTCCTATTGAATGCAAAATCCCTTCCCTTAAACCAATTGAGCTCCTACCTGACACTTCTGATCTTGAAGAATGCCTCGTACACCTAGAGCGCCTAGATGAGCAACGTCGAGATGCCTATATGGCTATCGAAGAGAATAAACAACATGTTAAGGTTCATTATGATAGGTTTGTATGTCCTATGTAGTACGCTGAGGGTGACTTGGTCCTCTTGTATGTCCAAGCCAAAGAACCATTGGGGGTAGGCAAGTTCAATCCCATGTGGCACGGTCCTTATATCGTGCGATGTGTTTTAGAAAAAGGAGCCTATGAATTGGAGGATTGTGAAGGGAATATGCTAGTTGATCCCATAAATGGGCTCTACCTGAAAAGATATTATGCATGAGCCCTCAATATTGGGCGTGACTCTTTGTATACTAGTGTATCTTAGTGTATATATATAAATATTTTCCTTTGTGTCACCGACTTGATTATTAGGTTTTCCTTTGGTTGGAAGATGTCAATGGACTCTTCAGTTTACTTAGGATTTGTAGATGGTGCCAGTCATCATAAACGGAACATGGCTTCCGCCGCGTGGGTCATTTACTCACCCGAGGTCCAACTGGTGTCTTCAGGTGGCGGTTGTTTTGAGCCATCAACGAATAATGTGGTTGAGTATAGCGTTGTTATAGAACTATTACGTGACACCATTTCACATGGTGTTCGGTCTTTAGAGGTTCGCTTGGACTCCCAGTTAGTCATATGTCAGTTAAATGGAAATAACCGTGTGCGAAAACCTACTCTACTTCGACGATTCCTATGGGTACGACTTTTGGAACGATAATTTGATTTTATTACTTACAATCACATACCTAGAAGTTCTGATTATGTATCTGATGCATATGCTAATTATGTTTTAGACTGTTATTTGTCACACAACTAAAGGAAAGAAAACACATTCATCAATGTACACATTGTAACATATAAGTAAAGTCGAAGACCAATGTTTTTATATTTCATCTTTTCAAAAAAATATGGTGTCTTAGTATAAAATGGGGCTTACACCCTCAAAATACATATATGGCCGATATATATATATGACCATGGAATCTATGCACAATGTTTGCGAGACGTCGGAGGAGCTGCACCCACGCACGGGGCACACCGACCATGTGTCACTGCATAGCCTCTTGCAGATCCTCCACCTGAACCATAGGAATATTGTGCGTCAAACAAGACAGGTTCCCCTACACATTTCGTAGCAATCTATATGTGTCTCCTCCCATGTGTTCATCTCCTCGGTTCCTCCACCAATGTCATGGGAATCTGTCTGGTTGTTGCCGACCTTCATCTGCATGACAAGCCAAATGTTAATACTTGATATCATACAAAGATGTTTGTGTTTTTTATTCTTTTGGAAAAACACAAAAAAAAAAATGAAATATTCAAAAAACTTTACTTACCTATATAACCGTAGGCAAAGCCTAGTGGCAGAGACATATCTGGATCCCCTCTATATTCAATCCCAACATAGGGGTAGTCATCAATGGTTATCACCTGTCGATTCCACTAGAAAAATAACTCATCGTTTGAAGGGGTTGGTACCCTACCACCTCCTAACCGCCTCATCATGTCGGTCCACCGTTGTTATCAATGAAATATCGTCTGCAACATTGCACGCAAATGGTCACATAAACACAGAAATTCCAACAACAATTAGTTCACTTGAAGCACTGAAATGCATTCAAAAGGTAAAAAAATATACAATTGGATCAAAAATTGACATGCGTAAATTCACCAAAGAAAGCGCGCGTGCAGTGCGCAGTGTGCACGGGCCAACAAAGCCCTCAGAGCGCACAATGTGCCAAGTGCGTGACTGTGTATGAGAAAAGTCGCGCACTTAATTGAATGGCACATTTATGGATATTGTCAGCCCCTCAACCACTTATGGACCAGTTCCCAACATGATTTGACCCTCATATCTGAGGGAAATCCGAATGGGAGGTTGGTCAAGGACTAGAGGGTGCCCTAAAAGGCCCCTTGTTCACAACAAGAACCAATTACATTTTGCCTTGAAGAAATTCTATAAATAAGATCCATGGGTGTTTCTGGCCCTTGGGTATGGAAGTAAGCGAAGAGTAAAGCAGAAAAGACAGAATGTGAACTATGTGGAAGACACAATGACTGATATTGGGTTGAAGTAAGAAGAAGAGTAGAAAATTTAGAGCGAAGTAAGAGAAATCAAGTCGTTGGACGAGGAGATTGAGGATGACAGATCAGTAAGGAAGACGGATCATGGACAACTCAGCTAGCGGAAAAAGCCACCATTGGATGCTTTGGAGCACCACACAGAGAGGAAGGAGAGACAAGTTGGCGAAGCCCTGAAAGCGCGGGTCAAGTTGACCTAGGGTTTTAGACACCTAGGGTTTTGGTATCTAGGGTTTTGACACTTAGGTTTTGGCCTAAGGTTGTCGGTGAGCTATTGTAATGTATAAATAAAGGTCAAGAGGACCTGGGATGGGTTTTTGTTATTCTTCATTCCAAGTTCGTTATTCTTATGAGTGACTATTGTAGTGAGAGAGAGAAGCATCGAGGAGTGAGGGAAGTCTGTGTTGTAAGATCTTTAGCTGGGTGCAAAGATCAACCCTGCAGCTGGATGCACAGGGAGGGAAGATAGAGAGAAAGAGAGAAGATATGCTAGCTAAGAGCGCAGATAAGAACTGTATGATGTCATCTTAATATATTATAAAGCACAATTCTGTGGACGTATCCCTAGGGAGAGGGTGAACCATGTATGTCTTGGTGTTGTGTGCGATTGATGTGGTGCTCTCTTGTTCTTGATATTTTGTTATTCCATTACTATGTTAGATATGAAAGGTAAATGTGCAAGGTAGGACTAAGTTGATAACTGACATCTAGATGTTGTATTGTTCTTGTATTGGATCCACTTTGTATTACCTTGGCTGTAGACATCTGCGTCCTACAACCCCCTATAGCTACTTCGGGTGAGACTGCATCTGCCTCGTAGGTGTTGTCGAAAGCACCACCAGTTAGGGCTTGTTGGTGCGCTATTAGAGCTGAACCCTGGGTTTTCCCCTGTGCCAACAAATGGTTATGTTGTTGAGACATGAATCTTCTTGAGGGAATGTCAAGGTGGTTTCCATCGAAGACAGAGATTTATAAGTGGATAGAAGATCAAGAAAAGGTTCGTTGAAGCCCAGAGAAAGAACCCTAATATTAGTACAGAGGATTGGTTGGGAATGTTAAGAACCCAATACTGAATACAAAAGCACCACAATAGATATAGAAGAACAATATAGAAAAACACCACTTTATTATATCAAACCCTTGAGGTAGGGAAACACCATGTATTATTCCTTAAGGAATGAATGCACTCCTCAAGCAATCCTTGCTTGTACCATCAAAATATTCTTCACTATGCTTCATTGCATTGCTTACACTTATTTATATAGCTCTCTCTATCTCCTAGGAACCTTCAAGAGAGCCTTCTCTCATTTATTACATCCAACTACCATAGTGGGTCTTTATTAATATAGTGGACCTAGTTCATCTTACATTGAATGACCACATTCTCATATATTAAATGACTTCCACTAATAATACATAACAACATTCCAATTGGGTACCTCCCTGGGTACCCCATATTACCTCCCTAGGTATACTACATTCCATCCCCCTTCACATTTTTCGTCCTTGAAACATGAGAAGAAACCATACACTATGACCGACTAAGCAATGTAGCCAACCAGTACCAAGTATGACCATCCATCCATCCCAATGGAAGTCAAACATGATGTCCATCTACTGCCTCACCACCTTGATCTTGCTCTGCATCATGCCGGGGTTGCCCTGGAATTTTTTTTTGTAGCCTGAGCTCCTCCTGTAGTGTTGGTAGTCCTCCATGCACCTCTTGATCGGTTTCCTTTCTGGTTCCCTTCTGGTGCATAAATGTGTTGATGAACACGCCCTTGCCTTGATGATTGTTGTGTCTTTATATGATGTGGATGGTGATATACAACAACTGTAGGTATCTGCTCTTTTTTCTTCAAATCTGCAACACTTTGTGCCTTTGATTCAATGACCTCTTTAGGTTCTTGATTATGTCCTTCCTGTAGTTTTGCTTCATCTCCTTCTATAGACTCTGCCTCTTATTCAACTTCAGACTCAACAATAACTTATTTTCTAGCTTCCATGGGCCCAT